>NW_021025128.1:2348291-2367884 GCF_004153795.1 Camellia sinensis | reverse complement strand
TCCTTCCCATAACTTCCGTCCCTTCGAACCTACTACCATTGGCTCATCTTGGTTGAAAACCTTTCTAAGTGATAGGTTCTGCTCTCACTACAAGAATCTGCACTTTTAGCCACCACTTTCCGCGACCAATATAAAAGTTGGTAGCGTCTCAATACAGCTAAGACTTTTCTCTTTGTTTGGCATGGTTTGACTTTATCTCTATTTGTCTTTATAAGCAAATTTAGGGCTCCGAACTCAACAATCTCATCCTTCGAACCTGGATTTAATCATCGCAAATGAAACTCTGAAAAACCAACATGAACTTTTCCAATTCATGGAATACAGTTGACAACTTTTGCTGATTTCTATTTAGAATCAGTGCTTCGAATTTAACAATATTGCCCTTTAAAACTTGTTTTAATCATATCCAACATATGGTCATATGGTTAGTACGATCAATCAGTTTTAAATTGACCATTTTTGCTTCGAACAACAATTCATACTTTCAAAAATATGGAAGCCCCTTTCAAGGGCTGCACTGTTTTAATTCGAAAGAGCAATCTCTTCTGTATATTACCAAACCAACTATTGGTTTTGATACTTCAAACAACAATTTCCATCCTTAAGAGATCTCAAATTTTTCTTCGAATGATTTATTCTCATTAAGAAACCATAAAACAGGTTCTTAATCCTTTTGAGGTAAACAAATCTCTAAACATTCTTTCACCGTGAAGCATGGAATGTGCTTCGAAGTAAGCTTTCGACATTCGAAGCCGTTTGTCATTTCATTTTGGTGCCAAAAATTGGCTTCGAAGCCAAATATTTTATTTCAAAGCTGACATTAGTATTTGAGATGTGTTTCCCTCCAGAAATCATCAATATTGAGAGAAACTCTTCGCATCCGTAATTTTAATACTTCTTTGTGAATTCTGTTTGTGCAACACGACTAGGTATATTTTCATACACAAAAAATTTAAAACCCTTTTTATTTCATGCTTTGAATTCACCTATTTTCCTATTACATAAACCCTTCGTCTCTACTGACCTTCCTTTTCCTCCTACTCTCTCCCGACTTTGTCTTCTGAGAAAATTCTTTTATCAATGGCTTCTTCTTCTCCGAAAATACCGGTTATGGAGCGTACGAGTCCGTCTGTGACCTTGAAAAGGATTATTGCCGAAGAGTGTGAGGAGTATAAGGCCGGTGAGAAAAGCGCCATTGACGAACGCATCTTCATTTCCCGCCGTCATGAGCAGCAAGAGTGTGTGCTTGGGTCCATCTTCAAAGAGATTCCTATTGAGCTTCCAGCTCTATATCCACGTCTAGAAGACCATTGTCTCCTTTACGAAGGTGGTCTTGACTGGGAAAACTGGAGGATGAACCGCCCCCATTGCTGCTGGCCCACGGTGAGACCAGAGTGGCAAGAATGGTATGATCGGGTTGTTCCTGATAGGACTCTGGACCTTCAAGAGCTCTGTCTTTTCGATGCCCTCTAATTATCCAGGTTCACTATTTCAGAGGACCCTTTATTAATACCTACTACCCTTTGTTTTTGGAATTCTGCCTTTAATTTCTTTCAATTCAGATGTGGGATGATGACCCCTACTGTTCTTGATATTTGCCATCTATTAGGATTGTCCGCCATTAGAACCCCCTTTGGACCAGATTATCCTGATCTACCAACCCCTTTTTCCCTCCCCCCTCTTAACTCATCCTATAGTGACTTTGTCAAAGCTGATAATAAAAGGGAGGGCCCTGTGACTGATAGGGAATTCTTTTGTTTCATATTGTATTGGCTTTGCAAATTCCTTTTCTGCACCTCTTCTCAAAGAATCATGCCTGAATTTGCCCCTCTTGCCAAAGCCCTCGTTTTACAGAAAAAGTGGCCTTAGCTCCATACGTTCTAGGTCACGTATACAGAGCCTGTTCTCTTTTTTGTAAGAAACCTTTGGATGCCAATCAAGGAGGTCCATTTTGGATACTTCAGCTTTGGCTTTTTGCATATTTTACTGAACTACAATCCAAATGCCTTAAGTTTTTGGAGCCAAATCCTGCTACTCATGGCATGTTGCTAGCCAGCATTTCACTCTATCCTTCTACCTTTGCTTTTTACTTCTCTTTCTTCCACCAACTTCCAGTTTCCTTTCCTTCCCATAACTTCCGTCCCTTCGAACCTACTACCATTGGCTCATCTTGGTTGAAAACCTTTCTAAGTGATAGGTTCTGCTCTCACTACAAGAATCTGCACTTTTAGCCACCACTTTCCGCGACCAATATAAAAGTTGGTAGCTAAAAGTTACCTTTTGGCGACCAAATATTAATTAGTCGCGAATGATCATTATTTTTGGCGACCAAATATGAGTTGGTCATAGAAGGTCATATTTTGGCGACCAAAAAATGAGTTGGTCACAGAAAGTGGTATGCTTTTGGCGACCAACTACAAATTTGGTCGCGGAAGGTCACATTTTGGCAACCAAAAAATAATTTGATCGCGGAAGATCAAAAATAAATTGGTTGTGGAATTGGCGACCAAAATTTTAGTCACCAAAAACTTATTTTTCCCGGCCAAATTTTTTTTAGTCGCTGTATATTAAGTTTTGGCTACTAAAATAATTTAGTCGCCGAATGTAAAATAAAAAATTATTTTTTTTATCTTTGCCGACCAAAAGTTTGTCACCAAAAACATATTTTTAGCTACAAAAATTTTTTTTAGTCGCCGTATATTGAGTTTTGGCTACTAAAATAATTTAGTCGCCGAATGTAAAATAAAAAATTATTTTTTTATCTTTGGCGACCAAAAATTTGGTCGCCAAAAACTTATTTTCAACGACAAAAAAAAAATTTAGTCGCCAAAAGACTAAAATATGTAAAGGGAAACATTTCAAATTTTGGAGGGATTTTATAAAATTAATTGGCAACTAAAAGTATTTAGTCGCTAATGGTGTGATATATATATATATATATAGTTATATATTTGGTTTCCAAACTCAAACTAGCGTCTGTCTCTCTCTTCAGCATCTCTCTCTCTCCCCCTCTGCCTCTCTGTCTCCGTTGCTCCTCTCCCCTCCCTCACGGTCTCTGGAAACTGGAGCACCGATTCACCTCGTTGTTGGTCACCGTCGCCTGAGATCCATAACCCAAGGAAGCTCAATCGGTGGCTCCTCCCTCGCAGCTCCTAGCATTGTAAGGTTTTTAGTTTCCTCTCTCTAATCGACTGATATATATGTATATATATAATAATCTCTACATCGATTGTGAGATCAATTATTGTTGCTTAAACATATCGATCTGATCCATCTCTCTCTCTCTCTCTCTCTCTCTCTCTCTCTCTCTTCAAATCTTACAAATGAGTCTGTGTTTTCTGCAAAATTGGGAAAATGGTGGTGATTCATTAGCTTGTTGATTGTTGTGGTTGAATCGATTCAGATCTGAATGTTTCTTGTATGCGTAATTCACCACAACTTTTGTTGAATTTTGGGATTTGCGTGTAGATTTGTTTTGGTGACTTTGATTGATATTTTTTTTTTGTAGATGATGGGTTGAGAGTGAAGCTCAACAAGATTATGGCTTCGGATTATTTCACCCCTACGCCGGAGATGAAAGCTAATGGCGGCTGCTGCTGCTGCTGGAAATTATGCATCTTTTCGGGCTCCAATGCATGGTTCTGTTGTGCTAGTACAAGCCGACGATTCGGATGGGCAATATCAGCAGGTAAAAATATGTTTTCTTCAGAAATTCAGGTGTTCAAGATTATTTTTAAACTCCTATTTGATGTTGCCGTGAGTGTGGATACATGCTCCATTATGGGCAGGACTGTATCATTATGATTGATTTCTTTCATTTGATTTATTTATTTTTTGGATTTTGGATTTTGTTTCTTATCTTCATTGGTCAATAGAACTTTACCAAGTATGCATCAGTTTTTTTGGTGATGTTTAATTTCCATTATAGTGATTAACAGGGCTGTATGTGAAATCTATGTTTTTGGGGGCTTTTAGAGTTTGGATCAGCATTATGTTTTTTGGGATTATTTGACTCTTAATGTCGGGTGTATAAAGTTCTATTGTTGTTGTTGCCTTTCCTCTATTGACAGCCTTTTGTGAGCATAGTGTGATGTGCTGTAACTAGAGCATTTGGTGCAAGCAAAAATGTTGTAGTAAGTTTCCATTGTTTTGCATTGTTTGATGCTGGACCATGGTTATTTCTGTTTTGCTGAAGAGTCACTTTGCCATGTGGGATAGGATTTTATGAGGTAATAAGATGATCTTTTGGTATTCTTATTTTGCGTTTGAAGTGATTAAAAGTTGCAATAAATTATGCTTATATATTGTGTTGTTCAATTTGGATTTTTAGGCGAAGCTGTCTGTGATTATTGTCCTTGTGAATATAAATAAGAATAAAAAGTGTTTGTTTGCTATTTTTATATGGTTGAAGTGATTAAAAGTTGCAATAAATTATGCTTATATATTGTGTTGTTCAATTTGGATTTTTAGGCCAAGCTGTTTGTGATTATTGTCCTTGTGAATATAAATAAGAATAAAAAGTGTTTGTTTTCTATTTTTATATGGTTGAAGTGATTAAAAGTTGCAATAAATTATGCTTATATATTGTGTTGTTCAATTTGGATTTTTAGGCCAAGTTGTTTGTGATTATTGTCCTTGTGAATATAAATAAGAATAAAAAGTGTTTGTTTTCTATTTTTATATGGTTGAAGTGATTAAAAGTTGCAATAAATTATGCTTATATATTGTGTTGTTCAATTTGGATTTTTAGGCCAAGTTGTTTGTGATTATTGTCCTTGTGAATATAAATAAGAATAAAAAGTGTTTGTTTTCTATTTTTATATGGTTGAAGTGATTAAAAGTTGCAATAAATTATGCTTATATATTGTGTTGTTCAATTTGGATTTTTAGGCCAAGTTGTTTGTGATTATTGTCCTTGTGAATATAAATAAGAATAAAAAGTGTTTGTTTTCTATTTTTATATGGTTGAAGTGATTAAAAGTTGCAATAAATTATGCTTATATATTGTGTTGTTCAATTTGGATTTTTAGGCCAAGTTGTTTGTGATTATTGTCCTTGTGAATATAAATAAGAATAAAAAGTGTTTGTTTTCTATTTTTATATGGTTGAAGTGATTAAAAGTTGCAATAAATTATGCTTATATATTGTGTTGTTCAATTTGGATTTTTAGGCCAAGTTGTTTGTGATTATTGTCCTTGTGAATATAAATAAGAATAAAAAGTGTTTGTTTTCTATTTTTATATGGTTGAAGTGATTAAAAGTTGCAATAAATGATGCTTATATATGTGTTTTTCAACATTTGAGTCATAAATTGTGTAGACTCCAGACTTCATTGTGGACCATGAATTAATTGGCAATGATTGTGACTGAGCTGATAATTTGTGGTTCTAAGATGACTGACTACTAGGAGAGATGACCATAAAATTATTTTCAAAGCCTTCGTCGGAGAGTAGAGAATACAAGAAAGAAATCTACCAACAACAGTATTATTGTATTAGTAAGCATTTGAGATAATACTTTTTGAGTCCTAAATATCATTGCCACAATCACCATTTCAGGGATGGCTAGCATGAGGAGGAGGACAGACTGCTGTTTGTTTATTATTCTTACTTGCTTGGTCGTCTCTTTGATCTTTTCCATTCATGCTTCACTTCTTGGAGATACACTTATAGTTGGGCCAGGTTATGAAAGACTGGGAATTCTCCGAGCATATATTTTCTGTGAACTTTCGTCATTTTTTTTCTTTTTTCTTTTTTTAAACATTTTATTTGAAGGTTTGAAACTAATATCCCGAGGCAATATTGTGCAAAGCATTAAGTGTTCTTCATTGCTTGGTTTGTTGTATACGTGTAATTTTAATTTGGATTTTTAAGATACTTTAACATTGCTTTTTATTTTTTAAATGTTATTGTTCCTTAATTATGGTTGGGTTGAATGAATTTTGTTTGATATTGGATTGAATGTTTATAAACAAAAATTGATTGTTCTCAAAAAAAAGAAAAAAAGAAAAAAAAAAAGAGATTTGGCGACTAAAAAATTGGTCGGCAAATTCTACACTTTTGCGACTAAAATCATTGGTCAGCAATTCCTTACCTTTTGGTGACTAAATTGTTAGTCGGCGATTCTTCGACTCCTTCAACTTTTGGTGACTAATCTATTTGGTTCGGGAAATTGTGACAATGGCAAACTTGAAGATATTTGGGAAAATATCACTTTCGCGACCAAAGATGTTTTATCCGACAAAATGGTTTAGTCGCAGTAATTTAATTATATTTAGCGACCAAAAATTTAATCGGCAAATCCAACTTTCCCGGACTAACAGAAAATTTTTTGGTCACGAATTACTTGGCCGACCCTACATGGCGACCAAAGTAGGCGACCAAAAAAATTGGTCGCGTTATAACTTTTTGCCGACTAAAAATGGGCTTTAGCGACCAATTTTTGGTCTGAACAAAAAGTTATTTCTTGTAGTGGTTCTTCACCCCGAACACAAGAAGCATATGGGCCTCTATTCTTGATGCCCTAGAGAAGTTATTCATGGACTATGACCCTCAGAGCTTACAAGTGCATTGCTGAGCCCTATTGTCCTGCTCAATTTTGTAGGCAATGGCCTCACACAAGGGGATCCCAATACCTCTCTGCACCAGCCCAATTTAAGTCTTACCGACAGGAACATAAAGGTTCGAAGATCCAGATTAGAAAGAAGCAACTCTAAATTTTATCCAGACTTGATTGAGGTATGAGTTATTTCCCTTTCATTCCTCAGAGTAACCTATTGAAAAGGTGCCAAAACTTGGTAGGTGACCAATATGAGGTAACTTAGCCATTCCTTCCCAAGATCCTATAATGGTAATTGGATACCTTCAACCCAAATCGAAAGGAGCTGGAATTGTTACTTTTTCACTGTTCCTACTACACAGTCCTGCACCTTCATTACGAAGCCTATTCCTGTTGCCTCAAAAATCCTGCTAGAGTCACTCGGGCTGAGCCTCGAAAAGTGTATACCCTTGCTTCTTTTTTCTCTCACTCTTTTATAATGCTTTGCCTTATCTCTAGTTCTTCTTTTGGTGAAGCGGTTCGATGCTCACAGGGAGTTTCCCCAAAAGAATCAAGCTTTAAATCTTCTCAGGAGCAAACAACAACAAAAAAAAGGAAGGTTTACTTGATCTTTGAAGAGGAAACACCTGGGGTTATCAGGCAACAAAAGAAAGAAGAGGCCAGATCAAGAGCCAAAGACACCCTTAAAAAGAAGGAAAGAGATAACTGTCTCTCTTACTGATTTCATTGGAATCCTATTCATGAAGATCTGCTAAAGCAGTGCAAGTAAGAGCATTCCAAAGAGCTTATTGTATTCCCAAAGGGCTGAGAAAAGGAAGCAACAGCAAATGCTCAGGATGAAGAAAAAAAACGCCGCCGCTGATGCACCCAGAAAGAGATTGCAAGGAAAACAAGCTGCCCTAGGACACTATACTCTTTGCTGCTTCCCAATCATAGCCATATACTTCTGAAAACCAGTAAACTCTTTGTATTCTATTCATCTTTCCAAAATGCTTCAATGCTGAGGCTTGACATTGTTTTTATTTCTTCTTTTTTGCAGACACAACTACTTTGCCTATTCTTCCATAAGGGACCCATCAGTTTCAATCGGGGGGAAAATTGAAACAACCTCAAGATATGGAGCCACATTCAAATAATTCTCCCACTTCATGGCCCTATATTTCCATACCCTTCTGAGGGCCAAGTATTCCTGCTCCTTTTCCCTTGGCTTAACTCATTACCTCCCTTCTTTGCTTTTGATTTTAACTCAATGTTGATTCTCCCTCGAGCCTTGTTTCCCTCATCTTCCTTAAGGAAAATTCCAGCTGCTACTCATCTCTGATGTACTGACTCTCACATTAGTGGGTAATAAGACTCCCAATCCATCATCCATAACCTTTTGTCTAGCTCCAGTCCTTTCTTCTCTTGACCAACTTGGTAGCAAAACTATAGAGACTTGTAAGGATACTCACCTTGGCTTCTCATCCTATTGCAGTTCATTTCTTCCTTCTACCAGGAGCTCTTTCCTGCACCTTCCATGTCAATTGGATGAAGTGTGGCATATTTTTTAGGCTAGACTTGGCTTAGTCTTTTTGACATACCTTCCACCTCTCCCAATGGACTAGCAATGAGACTGAGCCATTTGGTTCCTAGCTGATTCCTTTGCTAGGAAATTTTTTAGAGCTCCGGACAGTTGTCCAAGTCTATCGAAGGCAAGGGAAGTCTTACCACTAGAGGAGAGCTCTAAAAAAAATTTTCTAGCCAAAGTACATCAGCTAGAACCAATGGCTCAGTCTCATTGTAGTCATGGTAGAGGTGGAAGGTATGTCAAAAAGACTAGCCAGTTCTAGCCTAAAAAATATCCACTTCATCCATTTGACATGGGAAGGTGCAGAAAGACTCTGGAGAAGAGAATAAATGACTGCTTAGGAATTGGAGAAGAAGGTGAGTACCTTAGCAGGTCTCTAATAGTTTTTGCTACCAGTTGTCAAGAGAAGGAAGACTGGAGCTAGACAAAGGTAATGGATGATGGGATTGGAGAGGCTACCTAGTACCCTCAATGATGAGAGTCAGCTTTACCATCAAAGATGAAGTAGCAGCTGGATTCCTTAGGAGATGGGAGAAGAAACAAGGGGCTCGAGGGAGAATCAAATTGAGTAAAATCAAAAGACAAAAGAGGAGTAAATGGAGTTTAAGCCAAAGGAAAAGGAGCAGGAAATCCCTCTAAGAAGGGTATGGAAAATATAGAGGCCATAAAGTGGAGAAATTATTTGAATTGGGGCCCATATCTTGAGGTGTTCAATTCGATTTGAAAACTGGACTGAGTCCTTATTGGAAGAATAGGCAAATTAGTTGTGTCTGCAAAAGAAGAAATACAAAACCAATGTCAAGCCTCCAGCATTTGAGAATTTTGGAAAGATGAATAGAAGTTACAAAGGAGTTTACTGGTTTCAGAAGTAATGGGCTATGATTGGGAAGCAGCAAAGAGTAAAGTGTCTAGCAGCTTGCTGGTTCCTTGAAATCCTTTCTGGAGTGCAATCAGCCGGCGGCAGCTTCATCCCTGAGCATTTCTGCATTGCTTCTCCAGCCCTTTGGATACAATAAGCTCTTGAATGCTCTACTTGCACTGCTTTAGCAGATTCCTTCATGAATAGGATTCTCCAATGAAAATCAGTAGAGAGACAGTTAATCTTCTTTCTTCTTTTTAAGGTGGTCTCTTCTCTTGATTCTGCCTCTTCTTCTTTGTTGCCTGAACCCCAGGTGTTGCCTTCTTCAAGATCAAGGTGAAAACCTTCCTTTTCTTTGTTTGTTGTTTGTCTGAGAAAGATTAAAGCTTGGATCTTTTGGGGGGGAATCTCCCCCAGTGTGAGGCATCCGAAACCACCTTCACCAAAAGAAGAACTAGGAGATAAGGCTAAAAGCATTATAAAAAGAGAAGAAAAAAGAAGCAAGGGTATACACTTTTTTCGAGGCACCCGAGTGACTCTAAGCAGAGTTGAGGCAACAGGAAAGGCTTCGTAATGACAGGGCAAGAACTGTGGTAGTAGGAACAGTTTGGGGAAAAAGTAACAATTCCAGCTTCCTTCGAATTTTGGTTGAGGTATATCCAATACCATAATAGGTCTTGGGAAGGAAATGGCAAGTATACCTCCATATTGGTCACCTACCAGTTCTTGGCACCTTTTCAAATAGGTTACTCTGAGGAATGAAAGGGAAATACTCAAACTCAATCAAGTCCTGGAATTAAATTTAGAAGTGCTTCTTCTAATCTGGAATCTTCGAACCTTTAAGTCCCTGTCGGTAAGACTTTAAATTGGTCTGGCTGCATGAAGATATTGGGATCCCTTGTGTGAGGCCAAATTGCCTAGCACAAAATGAGCAGGACAATAGGGTCTCAGCAATGCACTTGTAAGCTCTGGGGTTCATAGTCCCATGAATAACTCTCTAGGGATCAGAATAGAGGCCCCAATATGTTCTTCGTGTGGGGGTGAGACACTACAAGAAATAACATTTTTGTTCGACCAAAAAATTGGTCGCTAAAAGGCCCATTTTTAGTCGGCAAAAGTTATCCGCGACCAATTTTTTTGTCGCTACTGGTTCGCCAATTGACGGGTCGGCCATAACGTAATTCGTGACCAAAAGTTTTGTTAGTCGGGAAAAGTTGGATTTGCGATTAAATTTTTGGTCGCCTAAAATATTATTTACTGCGACTAACCAATTTTGTCGGTCTAAAACACTTGGTCGGAAAAGTGATATTTTCCCAAACAAATATCTTAGTTGCCAATTGTCACATTTCCCGACCAAATAGATCATTAGTCACCAAAAGTTGAAGGATCGCCACTAACAATTTTAGTCACCAAAAGGAAGAATGCTGACCAATGATTTTAGTCGCAAAAGTGTAGAATTTGCCGACCAATTTTTTTAGTCGCCAAATCCTTTTTTTTTTTTTTTTGCTTTTTTTGAGAACAATCAATTTTTGTTTATAAACATTCAAATCCAATATCAAACAAAAAATTCATTACAACCCAACACATAATTAAGGAACAAAAACATTTAAAAAATAAAAAGCAATGTTAAAGTATCTTAAAAATTCCAAATTAAAATTACAAGTATAACAGCAAGCAATGAAGAATACTTTAATGCTTCGCACAATATTGCCTCGGGATTATATGTTTTCAAACCTTCAAATAAAATGTTTAAAAAAAAGAAAAAAAATAAAAAAATGATGAAGTCACAGAAAAGATATGCCGGAGAATTCCCAGTCTTTCATACCTGGCCCAACTGTAAGTGTATCTCCAAGAAGTGAAGCTGTGAACGGAAAAATCAAAGAGAGACGACCAAGAAAGTAAAGAATAGATAACAAAAACAGCAGTCTTGTCCTCCTCCTCATGCTAGCCATCCCTGAAATGGTGATATTGGGCAAATTTGATATTAGGACTTCAAAAAGTATTATCTCAAATGCTTACTAATACAAAGTACTGTTGTTGGTAGATTTCCTTTCTTGTATTCTCTACTCTCCGACGAAGCTTTTGAAAATAATTTTATGGTCATCTCTCCTAGTAGTCAGTCATCTTTAGAACCACAAATTATCAGCTCATCACAATCATTGCCAATTAATTCATTGTCCACAATGAAGTCTGGAGTCTACACAATTTATAACTCAAAATGTTGAAAAACACATATATAAGCATCATTTATTGGCAACTTTTAATCACTTCAACCATATAAAAATAGCAAACAAACACTTTTTATTCCTATTTATTAGTTCACAAGGACAATAATCACAGACAAGCTTTCGCCTAAAAATCCAAATTGAACAACACAATATATAAGCATTAATTTATTGCAACTTTTTAATCACTTCAAACGCAAAATAAGAATACAAAAAGATTTCATCTTATTACCTCATAAAAATCCTATCCCACATGGCAAAGTGCTCTTCAGCAAAACAGAAATAAACCATGGTCCAGCATCAAACAATGCAAAACAATGGAAAACTTACTACAACATTTTTGCCTTGCATCCAAATGCTTAGTACAGTCACAACACACTATACTCACAAAGGCGTCAATAGAGGGAAAGGGCAACACAACAATAGAAACTTTATACACCCGACATTAAGAGTCAAATTTAATCCCAAAAAACATAATGTTGATCCAAACTCTAAAAAGCCCCCCCAAAACATAATTTCACATACAGCCCTGTTAATCCACTATAATGGAAATGTAAACATCACCAACAAACTGATGCAACTTGGTAAATTTCTAGTTGACCAATGAAATAAGGAAACAAAATCCAAAATCCAAAAAATAAATAAATCAAATTGAAAGAAATCAATCATAATGATACAGTCCTTGCCCATAATGGAGCATGTATCCACACTCACTGCAACATCAAATAGGAAGTTTAAAAAATAATCTTGAACACCTGAATTTCTGAAGAAACATATTTTTACCTGCTGATATTGCCCATCCGAATCCGGCTTGTACTAGCACAACAGACCATAGCATTGAAGCCCGAAAAGATGCAATAATTTCCAAGCACAGCAGCAGCCGCCATTAGCTTTCATCTCCGGCGTAGGGGTGAATATTATCCAAGCCATTTAATCTTGTTGAGCTTCACTCTTCAACCCATCATCTACAAAAAAAAAAATATCAATCAAAGTTCACCAAAACAAATCTACACGCCAAATCCGCAAAATTCAACAAAAGTTGTGGTGAATTACGCATACAAGAAACATTCATATCTGAATGATTCAAACCACAACAATCAACAAGCTAATGAATCACCACCATTTTCCCATTTTGCGAGAAAACACAGATCATTTGTAAGATTTGAAGAGAGAGAGAGAGAGAAGGAGAGAGAGAGAGAGAGATGGATTCAGATCGATATGTTTAAGCAACAATAATTGATCTCACAATCGATGTAGAGATTATTATAATATGCATATTATATCAGTCGATTTTAGAGGAGAGGAAACTAAAAACCTTACAATCTAGGGATGGGCTGCGAGGGAGGAGCCACCGATTGAGCTTCCTTGGTTATGATCTCAAGCGACGGTGACCAACAACGAGGTGAATCGGTGCTCCAGTTTCCAGAGACCGTGAGGAGGGGAGAGGAGCAACGGAGACGGAGAAGCCAGAGGGGGAGAGAGAGAATGATGAACTGAAAGAGAGAGGGACAGACGCTTAGTTTGAGTTTGGAAACCAAAATATATAAATATATATATATAATATATATATCCCACACCATTAGCGGACTAAAATACTTTTAGTTGCCAATTAATTTATAAAATCCCTCCAAAATTTGGAAATGTTTCCCTCTACATATTTTAGTCTTTTGGCGACTAATTTTTTTTTGTTCGTGAAAATAAGTTTTGGCGACCAAATTTTTGGTCGCCCCAAAGATTAAAAAAAATAATTTTTTATTTTACACTGTCGGCGACTAAATTATTTTAGTAGCCAAAACTCCAATATACGGCGACTAAAAAAAATTTTTGTAGCCTAAAAAATATGTTTTTGGTGACAAACTTTTGGTCGGCAAAGATAAGAAAAAATAATTTTTCTATCCAGTTTCGGCGTACTAAATTTATTTTAGTTAGCCAAAACTTAATATACAGCGACTAAAAAAAATTTGGTCGGAAAAAATAAGTTTTTGTGACTAAAATTTTGGGTCGCCAATTCCACACGAACAAGTTTATACTTTTGATCTTCCTGCGACCAAATTATTTTTTTTGGTCGCCAAAATGTGAACCTTCCGCGACCAAATTTGTAGTTGGTCGCCAAAAAGCATACCACTTCTGTGACCAACTCATTTTATGTCGCCAAAATATAACCTTCTATGACCAAACTCATATTTGGTCGCAAATAATAATGATCATTCGCGACTAATTAATATTTGGTCGCCAAAAGGTAACTTTTAGCTAACCAAACTTTTATATTGTCGCGGGAAAGTGGTGGCTAAAAGTGCAGCCTCTTGTACTTTGAGAGCAGAACCTATCACTTAGAAAAGGTTTTTCACCAAGATGAGCCAATGTAGTAGGGTTTCGAAGGGACGGAAGTTATGGAAGGAAAGAAACTGGAAGTTCGGTGGAAGAAAGAGAAGTAAAAAAGCAAAGTAGAAGGATAGAGTGAAACTGCTGGCTAGCAACATCCATGAAAGTAGCAGGATTTGGCTCCAAAAACTTAAGGCATTTGGATTGTAGTTCAGTAAAAATATGGCAAAAAAGGCCAAAGCTTGAAGTATCCAAAATGGACCTCCTTGATTGGCCATCCAAAGGTTTCTTACAAAAAAGAGACAGCTCTGTATACGTGACCTAGAACGTTATGGAGCTAAGGCCACTTTTTCTTAAAACGGAGGGCTTTGGCAAGAGGGGCAAATTCAGGCATGATTCTTTGAGAAGAGGTGCCCAGAAAAGAATTGCAAAAGCCATACAATAGAAACAAAAGGAATTCTCCTATTCAGTCACAGGGCCCTCCCTTTTATTATCAGCTTGACACCACAGTCCACTTTATTAGGATGAGTAAGAGGGGGGAAGGGAAAAAAGGGTGGATAGATCAGGATAATCTGTCCAAAGGGGTTCTAATGGCGGGAACAATCCTAATAGATGGCAAATATCAAGAACAGTAGGCGTCATCAAAATCCCACACTGAATTTGAAAGAAATTATTACCAGAATTCCAAAAACAAAGGGTATGTAGGTATTAATAAAGGGTCCTCTGAAATAGTGAACCTGGATAATTTTAGAGGGATCGAAAGACAGAGCTCTTGAAGGTTCCAGAGTCCTATCAGGAACAAACCCGATCTACCATTCTTGCCACTCTGGGTCTTCACCGTGGGCCAGCAGTCAATGGGGGCGGTTCATCCTCCAGTTTTCCCAGTCAAGACCACCCTTCGGTAAAGGAGACAAATGCTTCTTTCTTAGACGTGGATATAGAGTGGAAGCTTCAATAGGAATCTCTTTGAAGATGGACCCAAAGCACACACTCTTGCTGCTCATTGACGGCGGGAAATGAAGATGCGTTGTCAATGGCGCTTTTCTCACCGGCCTTATTACTCCTCACACTCTTCGGCAATAATCCTTTTCAGGCTTCACAACGGAACCCGACGCTCCCATAACCAGGTTTTCGGAGAAGAAGAAGCCATTGATAAAAGATTTCTCAAAGACAAAGTCGGGAGGGAGAGAGTAGGAGGAAAAGGCTAAGGTCAGTAGAGACGAAGGGTTTATGTAATAGGAAAATAGGTGAATTTCAAGCATGGAAATAAAAAAAGGGTTTTAAATTTTTGTGTATGAAATATACCTAGTCGTGTTGCACAAACGGAATTCCACAAGAAGTATTAAAATTACGGATGGAAGAGTTTCTCTCAATATTTGATGATTTTCTGGGAGAAACACATCTCAAATACTTTAATGTCAGCCCTTCGAATAAAATATTTGGCTCCGAAAGCCATTTTTGGCACCAAAATGAAATGAGAAAAACGGCTTCGAATGTTCGAAAGCTTACTTCGAAGCCACATCCATGCTTTCACGGTGAACAGAATGTTTAGAGATTTGTTAACCTCAAAAGATTAAGAACCTGTTTTAATGGGTTTCTTAATGAGAATAAAATCCTTCGAGAGCAAAATTTGAGAATCCCTTAAGGATTGAAAATTGTTGTTTGAAGTATTCAAAACCAATAGTTGCGTTTGTATAATATACAGAAGAGATTGCTCTTTGAATTAAAAAAGTGCAGCCCCTTGAAAGGGGGCTTCCCATATTTTTGAAAGTTTATGAAATTGTTGGTTCGAAGCAAAAATGGCTTCATTTAAAACTGTGATCGTTACGTAACCATATGACCATATGCTGGATATGATTAAAACCAAGCTTTAAGGGCAAGGTTGTTAAATTCGAAGGACTGATTCTAAATAGAAATCAGCAAAAAGTTGTCAACTGTATTTCATGAATGGAAAAGTTCATGTTGTTTTTCAGAGTTTCATTTGCGATGATTAAATCCAGATTCGAGGATTGAGATTGTTGAGTTCGGAGCCCTAAAATTTGCTTATAAAGACAAATAGAGATTAAAGTCAAACCATTGCCAAACAAAAGTAGAAAAGTCTTAGCTGATTGAGACAAAAGCAATTACATCGAAAGTCCCTCTTAGGTACAAATTCGAGTTCATAAAGTAAGATTAGAATAAATAAAAAGTCATAGGAATTGGTCCAGCTATGTGTAGACACCCCATTTTGACCGACCTTAAGGACTCAGACGTCACCGTATTGAGCGCTTGGTAATTGCATATCCGTGCTCGTTCAGAGGTTGGAGTCTGGCCTGCGAGCCTTACCTCCGAACTTTCGGGACTTCTTTCATGCTTTCCTCGGTTTGCGGAAACCAGGCTCGTTTTTCTCAGTTTTCTCTTCCTAAAGGGAGGGAGAGGTCTCGTTTAGACCATCCTCAGTGCCGTTAGCTTACGTTTCGTGGTCGTAGGCCATTTTGCCCGTTTGGAGTCCGGTTTCCGGTTTTTCGGCAGCGTTGGCCGTGTGCCTCGGTTCGGGACCGCTTAACCACCTTTGTTTGTCCCAAGTTTTGGCCATACATCTTATTTTTGCTCCCTTTGGGGTACACTGTGTCCGAGAGACCGACTTCGTTGGTCAAACACCACTCCCGGTTGCCTAACAGTCAGTTTTCGGGCCTCGGGCTGCCGTTTATTTCGGCCCCCGAACCTTCATTCTGCTTCGGTTGGGTTTTCATTTTTGGCAGGGACCTCAATGTTTCATTGGTAAGAGGGCCGTAGAGGGGTGGAGGCCAGTAATTGTTCTGTCGGCAATTTTATCCCTTTCATAAAACGCTCTCCGTCGGCCCGTTTCTTTCTCACTCAAAGCCAATGTTGACCACCCTGGCCGCATCTTTTTCTACAAAGCACCATCTTAAATCCCATGTTTGTGATGTTACACAGCTGGAGAGGCCACCAATATTTGGTGGGCCGCCAGTAATTCGCCTTTTGAACCTTTTTGAACCCCTTTGAAAAGTGGGTTGTTCTCCCTCCTAGTTCACTATCTCCAGCTTTGACCACATAATGTGTTGTTTGACACATGGGAGGCCACCAATTTGTATGCCGGCCACTAATTCTCATTGAACTTTTTGACCCTTCGCCGGCTGGCCATGGAAAGGTACCGGCCGCCACTTGTAACCTCAATAATCGTCCGGCCATGCTCCTTGCTGCAGGCACATTCAAAATATGCATCTCTTTTCCCCCCAGATTGTGTATCCGGGGGTGCATTTTTGGAGGGGAAACTTGGATTTTCCCTCCATTTTTCCCCCCTTATTCCCCCCCTCTTTTGTCTACTATAACCAGCAGCTCCAGCTCTGTTATTAGGGTTACAAAAATCCCCCCAAGCGCTCTTGCCTTTGTTATCTCTCCTTTCTCTATATTTCCAAGCTCCAAACTTCTCAAGTTTCCTACACCCCTCTCTACACCAACACCTAGCACCATACCTCCAACCTCCATTGCAGCCACTTGAAGTTGTTTTCCAGAGCTAAGGAGCCACAAACTCAAGCCAAGAACTGCCAAGGCATAGTCTTCAGGGTGAGTTCCCTTTTCCCTTTTCTAGCCTTCTTGATTTTTATACATTAGCCATACTTTCTTGCGTTTTTGGGCTCCGACCCTAACTGGAACTAGGCTTATTTTGAGCCGATTTTCATGTTTGATTAAGGGCCTCTCACTGTTTGAGGCTCCTTGTTTGCACTTGCTTCATTGCCTCTCTTGTATGCCATTTTCTGTGTTGTAGTTTTTGGCTATGTATAAATTGTTTCGAGCCATGTCATAAACTGTTAAGTTCTTATTTTGAGTCCTTCTTCAACATTGTTGAAGGGCTATCACTATTTGAGGCTTCTATTTGCCACTTTCCTTTATATCTTCTTTTGGCTCCCATTTTGCATGAATTTGTAGCCTCTTATGCTTCTGTTTTTGGGCTCTGCCGAACTACAAATGACCTTATTTTTGGGGGGGGAACCCCCCCAAATTTTCATTTGTTTTTCCATTGAGGGGGGGGGTTCCTTTCATTTTTTGAGCTTCCTTTTTATACTTAGTGTTTATAACTCTCTTTTTTGGCCTTATTTTGCATAGCATTTTGAGAATTCTTGTACACTGTTTTGGGTCTGTCCCACCAAACTTGGAAAATATCATGTTTGGGCCCTCTTAAACTTTTTGAAGGGCCCTCTCTTTGGGGTCAGAAGCTGTGACTTGCTCTTATCTCACATTTAGGGGGCCCATTTTTTTGCATGCTAGTTTTGCCCTATTTGTGTTGTATTTTTTGACCTTACTTAGGAAACTGGAATGTGCTTATTTTGGGTGTCTGACTCTGTATTTACATTTCCATGTTCAAATAGTGCATTTTTGTATAGTATAGGCCAATGCATAGGCCTAGTTTTGTATTTCGCGTTTCATTTCATGCATTGGAGCCATGTCCATTGATCGGGACTGTTTTGGGTCATATTTTAGCGCTAAATTTGCATTGTTAATATTTCATTATTCCTGCCTCGGCCTGTCTTGTTAGAGTTGCATTTGGTGCCTTAGGGTCTCTCGGTTTGCGTGCATGCGTGCACGCATCTCGAGTGTCTCATTTTCATGCTCATGGCCTCTTTGTGAGTGTGGATTGAGGTCCACTGTGTTGGTGTAAGTCACATTGTGCATTGTGTATGCCATTTATTTCATAGCATGCGTATGCTAGGTTGTATTGTTAGCGCATTGTGTATTGCCATGTTATCTCGTGCACTACGTGTTATTGCCATTTCATAGAATGTGTATGCTAGGTTGTACTCTTGTTTCATTCATGAGTATATCTGCATTTCTTGCATCGTTCTTGACTTAGGGGTTAGCTCCCGAAACGGGAATGAGGTACGTTTCGTTACCTTCCGAGTGACGGAACGTGTTTTGTCTCGATTCCAAGTCAACGACACTCCGGATTATCCATGATGGAGTTAGGTCTTGTTGTGTTTATATGTGCATTCTATTCTTATATTGAGTTCACGAATTTCGACCCCTCGCGCCATCATGCATCGAGATGCGTGATTGGTGCACGAGGATGAGGCATGCATACATTTGTAAAAATACATTGCTATGCCCTTTTTCTGCTCTCTGTGCCAGCAATCAAGAATTTGAGCAAACCTTCCTGCGAGCTATGACGCGCATTCATCCAGAGTAATTGTGAAACGGAGGCTCATTGGGCATGCCCAGTGGATTCCCGCGCAAGGCAGCCCAGACATGCTCATTCATCCCATCATCATCTGGAATAAGTAGGCAAGGTAGGTCCCTGGCTTGGCATGCCAGTTTATTATTTTTCTTAGTTAATTTGTAAATTTTAATTAGGAATTTGTTATATATTTGGATGTATTATTTGGACTGACTATTTATTCGGACCTTCTGCACTTGATGCGAGCACATCTTGGTAATAAGGTGTGCGTGGTGTGGTGACTGTATGTCTTCAACCCCACGTCTTTCTCCTCTTCTCTATTTACCAGCTTATGATTGTTAGCATTTACTGTTTTTGCATTCATTCTATGGCTGTATTGCATGCACCGGGCTCATGGCAGCATTAAATCTATAACTAACTGCATTGTATTTTCAATTTCTAAATTGTAAAATAACATGTTACATTGTAGCATTTTCATATGCCGATTCTTTAGATACCGAGCCTGCTATAGTTTCATTTTGCATGTGTTGCATTAGCACTTCTGTTAATTAGGAATTCAATGGATTTCAATATAGTAACTTCTTTTTGCTCTCGGCGAGATCCAAAAGGTATAGTATATTTATGCTTTCAGCAAATACTCTCATTGGCTTTAGGACCGGCTTGAAAATTCTGTTCATTAACCATTAAAACAGTTGTGCTTAGTAACCCGAAAGATAACAAACGAATTCTGATTAATGGTTCGACGATGTACCACCTATGTGTAAATTCGGATAAGACAGTCTTTTCACATGTCCGTGCTTACAGCCTTAACTTTGACTGATGAGGCTACTATAGTGAGTGGATATCTGCGTAATGTCTATCATGCTCTCACAATTTTTGAAAATCTCTT
>NW_021025128.1:2253017-2348266 GCF_004153795.1 Camellia sinensis | reverse complement strand
TAGGAGTCCTGAAAGTACAACATGAAAAGTTTCTCTCAAGGGTGATTGTTTGGGAGGAAAACGTATCTTGGCTGAAACTCTTCTACTCGAAGTCAAGATTTGGCTCCAAAGCCAGATGTCAAACAACCAACTAAGGCTTTGAGAGTAGGAAGTTGATTTCGAAGCGCATTTTATTCCTGAGAATGTAGGAGTATGTGGTTTGGTATGCTTTAAAGGGTTGGAGACTTATTCTTAGATTTCTTGTGAAAAATGAAATCCTTCGAAGTGAATTTTGAAGTATTTTGTAGCTAGAATTTGATTCTTATTTGATGTTTTAGACTTCAAAGTTGCAGAGCCAGTACCAAGTTAAGTAAGAGATCAAGATCCAAAAGGACCTGCCTGAACATGGAAAATTCCTTTTTGGGATTCTCAGTCAAAGCAAACCTTTTTGGAAGGCAGCATTATTACTGAGTACATCGAAGTACTTAAAGGTAACTTTGATACAAAGGTTGGTCAATTCAAGGCTGTTAAAAATACGTTGACCATGTGATTGGAATGAGAAGACCTAAGGAAAAAATTGTTAATTATATTCCATACTTTGGAGATGTTCAAATCAAGTTTCAGGTATTCCATTGGAAGTGTTCAAATCAGGCTTCGAAGGAAATTTTTTTGGTACATTCGAAACTCTAATTTTATTTGAATTGTGCAAATAAAATGGTCACAAGTATGCAATTGGAGTATAAAACCAGATCATGCCAAATAGAGAAAAGAAAACCTAGCTTTATTGATATGTAAGTATTTACATTAGAAAGCCTTCTTGGTTACAAATTCGATCTCATAAAAATATGGAATAGAAAGAGTAACAAGTTCATTAAATTTGACCCAGCAATGTTCAATGAACTTATGTTCTTTCTTTATTATACTTTTTATCCTATCAAAATTGGGTTGTTACAACTAGTCTACTCTTATTTGGTGAAAAAGTTGTTCAACTTTCAACTCAAATTCTGTGTCTTTCAAGCCTTGTTCCATTTCACCCACATCGAGATCATCCCAATACGCTGAGTCTTTATTCTTGAAGGCATTATATTCTTCAAGAAGGTTCTCTGCTTCATACTGAGTATGAATTTGAATGACAACAATTTCATCCAAAGAGTCACTAGTGGCCTAGGAGATTTAATGCCAGTTGAGTAGAAGAGGAAGCCTAAAGCTCTGTCTAGGCTAAGGGGTGAAGAATGTGGCTTTGAGACACAATGTCACAAGCCAATAGAAAATTCTTGTGAAGAATGTCATCTCCAAGAACTTTGAAAGGCAAATGACAGAAGGCAGCAAGTAAAAGCTAGGCTTTGTATCGCTAAAATGAAGTTGGAGTCACTGGAGGTTGATAGGGAGAGAAATATTGACCCTCGAAGAGTGTAAGTGTAATAACCCGACCCTCGCATATGATTCTGATATATTTTCAGTCCCTATTTTGTGCTTTCAAATGCTTACTGTGAAATTCTATAAGAAATTGAGATTACTTAAGTGAATCCTATGATTTTGGGTACATATCTGTTTAATAAGGAGAGTATTTGTCACAATTGGAACGTTTGAATCGGAAATTGGGGGCCTTAGAGACTTGATAATCCGAAATTGATTTTATATTAGGAATCAGTGTAATTTTTAGGTAATAATAAGCATTTCTGTGAAATTTCAATTTAGGATGATTAAACGATTGATTGTTGTCCTATTCACTTCTTATATATATGTGTGTGTTCTCTAACCATTTGACTTAAACAAATTTCCTAGCTTAAAAATATCTCTTGGGAGAGGTTAGGGAGATTAGAGAGAATGGATCTAGAAGGGAGCTTCTACAAGATCAAAATTGGATAATCTAGAGGGATTTTGGGAGGTTAAGATCACAAGTAAGTTTATTCATCCCCTATGACTCCTTTCTTGAATTTGAGTAAGGCTTTTTCGCAATTGTGTAACCTAGGGCATGAAATTGAAGCTAATGTATGATCATTGATTAACTTGGTTTATATTTTGTCACTTAGATGATATAGAATTAAGTTGGTTATGCAAAGATAAAAGAATTATTTTCTAAGTTTACATATATGATGTAGTATGCAAGAGAATTAAGTTATGTTATGGGTTGTGTTCATGTAAAGAAGTAACTCAATTGGATTGTCCTCACAAGTCTTGGGATGTTCTACACTTACGGATGATGTTATTATAAGATTAAACCATAATATTGCATGAATTTTATACTCAATTTGAGCTTCAAGTTAATTTGGCTAAGTGAAGAGGAGGTTGAATTTTGGACTGCATTTCAGGGGAATTGCCGCATGTGCGGGGGTCATGGCCGCATGTGCGAGAACACAGTTGCACGTGCGGGGCTCACAGCCGCACGTGCAGAAAACAAGGGAGGCAGACTATAACATTCTGAAATAAAAGCACGTGCGGTAGAGACCTTCCGCACGTGCGGCTAATGGGGAAGAATTCTGTTAGTTTCTTTTCCCCTGTTTGACCCTCTGAAACTGTTTATATGTATCTTCGATCCTTCTAAAATGCTTATGACTGAATAAAGAATTACGAATTGAATATATGAAAGGTTAAAGAAAATTGAATAACTTTTGAGTTGTGTGTGTACCTTGTGTAGGTCACGTGCCAGAAGAAACTGTTATTCATCCACATCACTGTGAGTGATAGTAGTGTAATGACATATATTATTCACGTATTATACTCATATGTGTTATTCAATACCTTATTCACTTTTCTAGCAAATAACTTATGTTATGTGAGTTGTGTTTGATAGAATAATTGAAATGATTAAACATTGGCATATGAGATATGGACCCGAGGTCGTTCTGTTCTGTTGTGAATGATAGGCCCGAGGCCATTCTGATATGGATTACTTATGACTCATGGCCTAAGGCCAAGGGAGATGGAGACATGCCGATGTTCCATCTACCCTATAATATTGCGAACTGTTGTTGATATGATGGGCCAAAGGCCGTTCTGTATCACATTGGGCCCAAGGCTGTTTTTCTATTATAATGGGCCTAAGGTCGTTTTGTATTACGTTGGGCCTAAGGCCGTTCCGTCCTATGTGGGCCCATGGCCGTCCAGAAAAGGAATTATGAATAAGACCGACTTGTGATTTATAAATATGCACTGCTAACTTATGCTCGTACTCATAATCTTTTTGCATTGCTATCATTCACTAAGCCTTGCTCACTCCATTTTTCTGGATGTTTTGTAGGTAATCAGTCAGTAGGACAACCTTAGGTCAGCCCAGGAGCTTTTACTGGACCTATTTTGTCGAGTCACTTGAAGTGGCTCTTTTGTTTTATTTTGGGGAGATCCATATGATGGCATGTTTTGTTAGTTTTGGAAGAATAGTCATGAATACATTGTCAATGTCTAACTTTTGGGCTGCTACCCCTTTCATATAGTCTTAGTGGATATGAATGGTATATAAAGATGTTATGTGCTTTTGTATATATTATAATGTATTAAGATCCTGGTTAGTAGACATAGCTCAATGGATGTTTTATTTTGATATTATTTTTGCTTCCGTTCAGGCCCCAATATTAAGTAAAACTTAAGAAAACTCGGTTTTGAGGCCTAAGTTCAGGCCTGTCATGTCCAAACTTTTAGGGGTAGGTTTGGGTCGTGACAGTTGGTAGCAGAGCATGAGTTGCTACCTCACACACAAGTTCATTGAGCTTTAGGGAGTCTAGAAAAGGCTTAAGTTACATGCATATGACGTTTTGGTGCGTACAAAATGATTTATAACAATGAGATTTGTATATGCAATAATCACTGACATGCATTTTGAAATGACTACGATCCATGCCTACTTGTGTATTTTTGCATGTATTATAACTGACCGTTATGTAGATCATGGTGAGGACAAGGACGGATAATCCGGAGGATTATACCTCCGTATGGTTGAATAGAATGGAAAGGTTGATTATGGAGATGGCATAAATTTTGAGACAACAACAGCAACAGCAGTAGCAACCACCACCGCCACTGGCACCTATACCACCGCCAGTGGTGCAAGATCATCAAGTTAAGGACCGAACGATTACGCTCATGAAAGAATTTAAAAAGATGAAGCTGCCCTTATTCAAAGGGGGAATTGAACCAATGAAAGCGGAAGCATGCGTATTGGGCATAGAAAAGTTATTTGAGGTTTTTCCATGTACTGAAGCCCAAAAAGTACAACTTGCTACCTTAACTCTTGAAAACGAAGCACGGAGGTGGTGGATGCTCATAAGAGTTTAACACCAAGGGTTAACATGGACTCAATTTTGGAGCTGTTCTATGATAAATATTTTCCACAATGTATGCAAAACATGAAAGTGACCGAGTTTGAGACCTTAAGACAAGGGAACAGGACTGTTACAGAGTATGAGGCTCAATTTGCTGAATTGGCCCGTTTCGCACCACATATGGTGGATACAGACTACAAGAAGGCAAGAAATTTTGAAGGAGGATTACAGACTGCTATTCTCGACCGGATCAATATGTTGAAACTACCTACGTATATTGATGTGTTAGAAAGGACAGTAATCGTTGAGAATAACATTGCCGCTCAAAATCGAAACTCGGAATGGGGGGGGAAAAGGCAGAGTACCCAAGCCCCATGGGGTTCAGTGACACCACCAAGCAAGAAATTGAATTTGGGAACTTCTAGTACATCCGCCTCTACCCTTGACTCTGCACCAATTTGTCCGGATTGTGGAAAGAGGCACCATGGGACTTGTTACCAGGTAACGAGAGCGTGCTTCAAGTGTGGCAAGACTTGTCATTTAGCAAGGGATTGCCCGTAAAGAGATCGACAGAATGGAAATAGAACTACCACAAGTTCAGCTGGTTCAACTCTAACCCCAACTACGAAGGCAGCTGCAAAAGCCGCCAATGCTAAAGATACTGCTAGGCAGGGAAGAGTATTTGCGCTAATTCCGGGTGATGTATAGAATACTGAGGCTGTGGTATCAGGTACATTTTCTGTTAATGGTTACTCTGCACATATGTTATTTGATTCGGGCTCTACCTACTCATTTGTGTCAAAAGCATTTGCTAGTCATTTAAATAGGCCTATGGAGTCACTACCTTATGTCTTGTGTGTGTTCTCGCCATCGGGGGAGTCTATGGTATATACGTTTATTTATCTTGCATGTGAAATCCTAATTGGGGATGTTCGGGTAGATGCCAATTTGTTTCCTCTTGATATGGCTTACTTTGACATAATTTTGGGGATGGACTAGTTAAGCGATTGCCATGCGACTATTGATTGTGTGTCTAAACAAGTTACCTTTTGATCCCCGGGACAGTCTGAGTTTATTTTCAAGGGGCAGGGGGTGATTTCCCCACCTTATTTGATTTCCGCAATGAAAGTGTGTAAATTATTACAAAAGGGTTGTCAGGGGTATTTATGTAGTATTTTGGGTGGACAACCAGCAGATTGAGGCGTTGACACAATTCCAATCGTTCGTGATTTTCCGGATGTTTTTCCGGAGGAGTTACCGAGAGAGTTAGTTGATCGCGAAATTGAGTTTACAATTGATGTAGTGTCGGGAACTCAACCCATTGCCAAAACTCCTTATAGAATGTCACCCACTGAAATGAAAGAGTTGAAGGTCCAGTTGCAAGACCTACTCGACAAAAGGTTCATTCGCCCGAGTACTTCTCCTTGGGGCGCATTAGTTCTTTTTGTGGAGAAGAAAGATGGGACGCTTCGGTTGTGTGTGGATTATAGAGAGCTCAATAAAGTAACTATAAAGAATAAGTATCCTTTGCCTAGGATCGATGATTTGTTTGATCAACTACAGGGTGCACAAGTCTTCTCCAAAATAGATTTGTGGTCTAGGTATCACCAACTAAAGGTTAAAGCCAAGGATATCAAGAAAACTGTTTTCCGAACTCGTTGTGGACATTATGAATTTTTAGTTATGTCGTTTGGGGTTACCAATGTGCCAATAGCCTTCATGGATTTAGCGAATCATGTTTTCAAGCCTTATTTGGATGACTTTGTGGTTGTGTTCATTGATGACATCCTCATTTATTCGACAAGTATAGAAACTCATGAAAACCATCTGTGGTTAATTCTTCAAACCCTTCGAGATAAGAAACTGTATGCAAAATTGATGAAATGTGAATTTTGGTTACATGAAGTGGGATTTTTGGGACATGTCATAATGAAGGAGGGTGTTTCTGTCGACCCATACAAAATAGAAGCTATTGTTAATTGGCCAACTCCTACTAATGTAACCGAGGTGCGTAGCTTCTTGGGGTTAGCCAGGTACTACTGGAGGTTTGTTAAAGACTTTTTGAAAATTGCTGTGCCACTCACCTAGTTGACCCAGAAGGGTGTTTTGTTTGAATGGTTAGAACAACGGGAATCTGCCTTTCAGGAGTTGAAGACAAGGTTAACTACAACACTTGTCCTTGACTTAGCATCTGGTACCGAGGGATTTGTGATTTATAGTGACGCTCCTTAGAAAGGGTTGGACTGTGTACTTATGCACATATGCCCCTTGCCAACTTAAACCCCATGAAAAGAATTATCCCACGCACGACCTTAAGTTAGCTGCAGTAGTCTTTGCTTTAAAAATATGGCGGCATTATTTGTATGGTACTACATATGAAGTCTATACCAATCATAAAAGCCTCAAATACTTCTTTACCCAAAAGGAGTTGATTATGTGACAATGACAATGTTTAGAGCTTATCAAGGACTATGACCTGCAAATCCATTACTACCCCAGAAAAGCCAATGCCGTTGCAGATGCCCTTAGCCGAAAAGATATGAGGAATTTAGTGAGTTTACTCACGGGGCAGAGGGAACTACTACTTGATCTGGAAAGAATGAATATGGAAATTGTGACACATGGATGAAATGTAATAGTGGCAGCGATGTCAGCTCAACCGGCATTTATTGAAGAAATCACGCGCCGACAACTAGAAGATGAGTTTCTATAGAAAATTTGTGATGAAATGGGAACAAAGCCAAAGTCCAAGTTCATTATTGAAAATTCAGTGCTGAAATTTCAAAGCAGATTGTGGGTTCCAAATGTGCCAGAAATCAAGAGAAGAATTATGGAGGAAGCACATAATTCCAAATTTGCAATGCATCCCAGTAACACGAAAATGTACCAAGATCTGAAATAGAATTTTAGGTGGCCTGGTATGAAAAGGGAAATTGCAAAATTTGTCTCAAGATGTTTGCAGTGTCAGCAAGTAAACCGGCGGGTTTACTTCAACCCCTTCCAATTCCAAAATGGAAGTGGGAACATTTGACTATGGATTTTATTGTGGGTTTACCGCGAACTTCTCAATGTATGAATTCCATATGGGTTATTGTTGATAGACTAACTAAGTCAGCTCATTTTCTACCTATAAAGACTCAATACAACGCAGATAAACTAGCTACCATATATGTGGATGAAATTGTGCGACTACATGGTGTTCCAGTTTCAATCGTGTCCGATAGAGATCCAAAGTTTGTATGAAGATTTTGGCAAAGTTTACAGGATGCTACGGAAATGGAATTGAGATTCAGTACGACCTTCCACCCTTAAACAGATGGTCAATCCGAGAGAACCATATAAACATTAGAAGATATGCTTCGGATGTGTGCTTTAGACTTCAACGGAAGTTGGGAAACTTATCTACCGTTGGCGGAGTTTGCATACAACAATAGTTACCACTCAAGCATAGGAATGGCACCCTATGAAGCTTTATATGGAAGAAAATGTCGCTCTCCCGTGTGCTGGACCGAAATCGGTGATAAATCGTTGTTTGGACCCGAAATTGTTCAATTGACAACAGAGAAAATTAAAACTATCCAACAAAGGTTGAAGACCGCACAGAGTAGATAAAAGAGTTATGTAGACCACCGGTGAAGGGATTTAGAATTCGAAGTGGGTAATCACATTTTTGTAAAAGTCACACCAATAAAGGGGCACTCAAGATTTGGCAAAAAAGGTAAGTTAGCACCTCGATATGTTGGTCCGTTCCAAATTCTGGAAAGAATAGGTCCAGTAGCCTATCGTGTTGCTCTTCCGCCAAACATGGAGCAAGTGCATAACGTGTTTCACGTATCAATGTTACGGCGTTATCTTCAAGACCCATCCCATATTATAGACTATCAACAAATTACCTTGGATGATAATTTGATTTACGAGGAGAAACCAATTCAAATTTTAGACTGATAGATGAAGCAACTACGAAGCAAAGTAATCTCTATGGTGAAAGTGGAATGACAAGAACATTATGGAAAAGAAGCTACGTGGGAGAGAGAAGAGGAAATGAGACAACGGTATCCATAATTATTTTCAACTTGAGATAAAACAAGTTTGAGGGACCAAACTTATTTAAGGGGGGGATAGTGTAATAACCTGACCCTCTTATATGCTTTACATCTTTCGTTATATGAGTAATTACTTGTTTAATGTGAAATTCCATATGGAGTTGTGCTTATATACATGAATTATTTAATTATGATTTTATATCTGTCAATTATTGGAGAAAATCTGTTAAAATTGAGATATTTGGACTAGAAATTGAAAGCCTTAGAGGCGCGATAACCCGAAATTGACTTTACATTTATGATTAGATTGATTTTTAGGACATAATATATATTTTCGTAAAAATTTGATTCGTAATGAATTAAAGTGATTTAATTGGGCTAGCCTTATAAAAGCCTTAGATATAAGAGATATAAGGCAACACTTAGCATGAAAAACAAATATAAAATATCTCCTGGAGGAGACTTAGAGAAGAAAAAGAAGAGAGAGGAAGAGAAGAGCAACTAGGACTTAGAAATTAAAGATTTTTGCTAAGGAGATTCAAGGATTAGGGAACAAGGTATGTGTAACCTAACTATAATACCCTAAATCTTACTCTAATTATTTGGTATCAAGCTTAAAAATGATGTTCTCCACTTATCTAACTTAGGGTTTTTGAGCTACTCACTTTGGTTGGTAAATATCTATGGAAAACATCAAGATCCATTGTTTTGATCTAGTTAAGAGTTGATTTTTGTGTTAGCCTGAGAAGATTTATCCTCTAATCTTTAGTCTTTACATGTATTGAACTTCTATATATATATATACACACACATATGTTTGTATCTATTTTGTTTAACCATGAAAAGATGAAAAAAGATGTGCTTATTAAGTTGTATAAATTGCTTTAAGTGAATTATGATCTATTTATGTATAAATTCATGTTTATTATGTTCACATAAGATGATATTGGAGAGATATTGCTCATATTTGCCCTTATAAATGTCTTTGGAAAGTTTGATTTTTGACGATGTTCGGACTGCCGAAAAACAGAGCTAGAACCGCACGTGCAGGGGTCATGGCCGCATGTGCGAGAACACAGTTGCACGTGCGGGGCTCACAGCCGCACGTGCAGAAAACAAGGGAGGCAGACTATAACATTCTGAAATAAAAGCACGTGCGGTAGAGACCTTCCGCACGTGCGGCTAATGGGGTGCGGGGGTCATGGCCGCATGTGCGAGAACACAGTTGCACGTGCGGGGCTCACAGCTGCACGTGCAGAAAACAAGGGAGGCAGACTATAACATTCTGAAATAAAAGCACGTGCGGTAGAGACCTTCCGCACGTGCGGCTAATGGGGAAGAATTCTGTCAGTTTCTTTTCCCCTGTTTGACCCTCTGAAACTGTTTATATGTATCTTTGATCCTTCTAAAATGCTTATGACTGAATAAAGAATTACGAATTGAATATATGAAAGGTTAAAGAAAAGTGAATAACTTTTGAGTTGTGTGTGTACCTTGTGTAGGTCACGTGCCAGAAGAAACTGTTATTCATCCACATCACTGTGAGTGATAGTAGTGTAATGACATATATTATTCACGTATTATACTCATATGTGTTATTCAATACCTTATTCACTTTTCTAGCAAATAACTTATGTTATGTGAGCTATGTTTGATAGAATAATTGAAATGATTAAACATTGGCATATGAGATATGGACCCGAGGTTGTTCTGTTCAGTTATGAATGATAGGCGTGAGGCCATTCTGATATGGATTACTTATGATTCATGGCCTAAGGCCAAGGGAAATGGAGACATGCCGATGTTCCATCTACCCTATAATGTTGTGAACAGTTGTTGATATGATGGGCCAAAAGTCGTTCTGTATCACATTGGGCCTAAGGCCGTTTTGCTATTATAATGGGCCTAAGGTCATTCTGTATTACGTTGGGCCTGAGGCCGTTCTGTCCTATGTGCGCCCGAGGCCGTCCAGAAATGGAATTATGAATAAGACCGACTTGTGATTTATAAATATGCACTGCTAACATATGCTTGTACTCATAATCTTTTTGCATTGCTATCATTCACTGAGTCTTACTCACTCTGTTTTTCTAGATATTTTGTAGGTAATCAGTTCGCGGGACAACCGTAGGTCAACGCAGGAGCTTTTTATTGGACCTGTTTTGCCAAGTCACCTGAAGTGGCTCTTTTGTTTTATTTTGGGGAGATCCATATGATGGCATGTTTTGTTAGTTTTGGAAGAATAGTCATGAATACATTGTCAATGTCTAACTTTTGGGTTGCTACCCCTTTTATATAATCTCAGTTGATGTGAATGTATATAAAGATGTTATGTGCTTTTGTATATATTATAATGTATTAAGATCCAGGTTAGTACACTCAGCTCAATGGATGTTTTATTTTGATATTATTTTTGCTTCTGTTTAGGCCCCAATATTAAGTAAAACTTAAAAAAACTCGATTTTGAGGCCTAAGTTCAGGCCGGTCATGTCCAAACTTTTAGAGGCAGGTTTGGGTCGTGACAATCCTTAAGCAATCAAGGATGTACTTTTTTTGAGACAAAGAGATCCCATCCCTTGAGCGAGCCACCTCAATTCTCAGAAAATATTTGAGACATCCCAAATCTTTAATATCAAAAGTTTGGCCCAAGTCCTTCTTTACTTGACTAATGCCGACAAAGTCATCCCCTGTGAGAATAATATCATCTACATAAACTAACAAGACTATACATTAACCTATAGAATTCTGACGAATGAAACCAGTGTGATCCGAATTCCGACGAATGAAACAAGTGTGATTGGAGTAACAGAACTAAAGGGATCAAACCATACTCGTGGAGATTGTTTCAGACCATACAAGGATTACTCTTTTTTTTTTTACAACTTATAAAAGTGACTGAAAAATTAAAATTTGAATTATTCAGAACTTATTAAGAATATAATAAAAAAAATCTATATTGGTAGATTATAAAATTAACATTATGATAAATCGTAATTACACACTATAAATGTTTTAGAGACAAAAATTTAGGAACAGTTCTTTTTTAGGGTCGAAATTATTTTGTTGTCAAATGTGTTATTTTTGTATTTTTAGTGATGAATTACTATTCTTTTAAAACCAAATTTTGTGTGTAAAAAATAAACATTTTTGGGACCGAATTATTGTCTCTAAAACTACATTTATTAACAACATTTTCAAAATATTATTGCTAAAAATCTTTTTTTTACTTTATAGAATGACCTTTTAGCGACTCTTCTTCCGAATTCCTCCAATATTTTTTACAACTAAATTTTTATTTTTGAGGTAAAAAAAAAAAAAAATTCGATCCCCAATACTCTTCTAGTTCTAGCGACACTTTATTCCTCATTGTTAACTATGAGTCGAATGGCATGCCAGGTCCAAGAAAATTCAGTCAAATCATAGATTAAGTTAACCCAACAAAATCATCTAACATAGCTCCTAACCAAGAGTTGAGCCAAGAGTTGAGTTTTATCATTTAACCTGCGCAACCAATATTATCCCGTTCACCTTCTCAGACTGCATTGATCGATTTAAGTTGGTTTGGATCAGCGCGATTTAAGTGGTTTATTTGCACACTCCTGCACTTTACCTACAAATATTTAAATAAATAATTATTTATAATTTTTTAAATAAAAATATTCTTATTGTTGAGCTTATGTCATTCACATTTATAATGCATCATGCCATTCTTTTGAGTTGAAAAGCCCTAAAAATTTGAAAAATTATTATTTGAAATATGAATTATTCATAAATTTATTAACATATAAATATATATATATATATATATATTCTCATATAATTCACAAATTACCCTTTATTTTAAATGTGAATTATGCTAACAATAAGTCGGGGAATCATTCTAATCTAAGCTATCCAACCGTACAAATATTGGAGGTTAGGTCACGAGATTAAAATGGTTTGACACATTTTAGATCAATTACACAATAAAAAATGTAGACCTATGAGCTAACTTAGCTAAGTTGTTTTATATACAAATTTAATCTATTATATTTATTTAACATATTAGTTCTTAATTTTTTAATATAAAACAATTAAAATTATATAAAAAAAATTAAAAATTAAAAATGATTTTAGATCAAATCAAGAAAATGGCTTTAGAGTCAGCAAAATGTTGAATTGGCTTTGGTTTTAGGAAAAGACTGAATGGTTAGCCGATACTGAGGGAACTCTTCTAGAGGTTTTGCATGGTGAGATCAAGTCTTATCTGAGGAGTGGTTCAAAAATTGAAGTCAATGATATTCTCTCTTCATTTTTTTTTTTTTTTAAAGTTTAAAGTAATTTTGATTGATTAAATTTTACAAAATAGACAAGGTGATTGAATTTCACAAAATAGATAATGAAGTAATTGGTAAATTAACAAATATTATGTACTATACATCAGATGAACTCTGACATAGATAAATTAAAATTACAAAATTCATCAAGAAATATATTTATATTTTATCGTATATATAATTTTTGTATGGAATCTAACTAATGCTAAATCATTTTTTATATTATAAAAACAAAGTTTTTGTTATTGTTTAATTTCAAAAATAATTCTTAATTATTTATTTTAGCCCATAACACGGATATTATGCTAGTAAGTTATAATTTAAAATTGCAACCAAACATTATTAGTTAACTTTTTTAATGACAAATAAACTAAATAAATTGACTTGTAATACCAAACACCTTTGGAGAATGTTTTGGCATTTCTTCAACAGGGTCTCCACTACGACTGTACAAAATATGGCTTAATTAGCTAAAAATAGGTAATCCGCACAGACCTGTCCCCTAATTACGGGTTAATTTGATCCATAGTTTGAAATTTATAATCAGTTAGTACACATATATATTACCTCTAACGAAAAATCAAAGTAAAAATCAGTATGAGAGAGATCTCATATGTGGAATTAGTTGTAAATTAGTATTATCTATTATGCAAATACTTGATAATTATTTAAAAAAAAAATTTCCATCAACTAACAAATTGAAACTGTCTAAACCATGGTTTGGTTATGGATAACAAATTTATCCATTCACTATCCACAAGGACTGGTTTGGAATCACTTACAAAAGTTAAAAAGTCAAAATATTACTAAAAAAGTAAAAAATTCATACTATTCACCTTATTTTGGCGGAAAATCTGTCAGGTCAACAAAATTTTTTTTTTGAAATGCATGGAAAGTCAGCGCAGTGTTGCTGACTGTGTCAGGAAGGACAATTCGATAATTTTGATATTTGCTACAATATTTTATTACACATTTTTTCGTAAAAAGTCAAAAAAAAATTTCAAATATATAACTTTTTTCTCTACCCTTTTAGTTAAGAAATTAAAAAATACACTTATATAAATCATCCAAACACTCACTTAATTACAATTTTATTTTCAAAGCACGCTGACCCACACCTATACTTAATTACAATTTTATTTTCAAAGCACGCTGACCCACACCTATCTTTTGTTATTTGTTTGATCTTGTAGACTAGTACTATTGGCAATGATTTGATTGCTTTTTCTTGACATTCAAAACTCCATCTATTTAAACGGTTCAAATGTTTGGTTTGGAGGATATCCATTATATATTTTGCACTCTTATTTCGAACAAAACACATATTCAACTTGATTAGTACAAATCTACATTTTCCTAAATGGAGTTTTTACATGATTATATATTTCTTTAATATAATCATGTGAAAAACTTTATAATATTCAACTTTATAATTTGTAGATTATTTTTCTCTATTGTATGATGATTCGGCTTTGCATCTAGTACTTGGAAAATAAATAAATAAAATTAGGAACGTGTTACATCACTAGGAATTATAGCATGAAGTCTCACTGGTTTAATTAGTACAAATTTATTCATGATGTTTCGTAGTAATATGGATCTACACTTTCTTGAAATTCTAGAAATCAAAATTTATGCATGCTATTGTTCATTGTGTGCACTGTTTGTACAATAGTGGTCTATTATATATTTTATATACATAGCTCACTAGTTGTTCAGAATGCAATTAAGTTATATGAATATGCTCTTGTTTCCTTTATATCTATATAACAATGGAAGGGTTAGTTTGAAAATGTTTTTCAAATTAATGGTTCAGATCTGTCTAGATTTAAAAACAATGGTTCAGATTTATTTTCACAAATATCTCTCTTACAAACTATATTCAATGGTCTAGATTTGTCTAGAAATAAAATTCAACGGTTCTGATATCTTTACCTATCAACTCTTACCAACCCATCCACTGCACTTTACCTATCACTGTGAAGAAGCTTACAATCGAAGGATAGAAAGTAAATCACCATCGAAGAAAGAACAAAGCTCCAAAAAGCTCTTTGCATTCCTGAAGGAAGAACAAAGCTCCACAAAACTCTTTGCATTCCTTTTTATTTTTTCTCCACCATCACCAGGTAAGGCACTCTTATCTCCTCACTTTCTTTTTGTTATTCCATTCATTTATTTTATCCCTGGTTTTTTTTTTTCAGTTCATAGCTCTGTTTTTTTCCCTTCTTTTCAGTTCATAGTTGGGTTTCTTATCGCAGACATGCATCATGTTAAAGAAGTAATAAATATCAAAAATGAAAGAATAAATGAATTTCACATGTAGGATTTTTCTCAAAAACATCAGTTAACAAATCCATACAGAGCTAATGTTAACATTAAGAATCTAAAGCAAAAAATAAAAAATAAAAAATTATGTGTTGTGTTATGTTCTTTGTTTTTAGTTCTTTTTTTGTTTTTATTTTTTCAATTAAATGAGTGCATCATATAATATGTCAAACAATAAAGAAGTGGACTATTGAGAGCTAATGTTAAAGAAGTGTGTAAACACCCCATTTTTTACCGTCCTTAAGACTTGGGCGCTACTGATGGTTTACTTGGTGATGGAAGTTGTGCAGTGTAAAGGTTTGATTTTTTCAGCAAGAGAAGAGTCAAATCTCAACTTCGTACCCCTTTTGGACTAAAATGATCTTGATCAAAAGATTTTAGACCTTGAAACCCTCTCTTTCAAAATAGTTTTTGAAAAATAATTCTACGATGTTCCGACGCTCGCATTTTGTTGAATGTTGCGCTTTTCGGTAAACCGAGTAAGGACAAAGTGAAAATGAATGAAAGAGAGATGAAATCTTTGAAAAATCTTTCAAAACACCTTGTTTAGGGTTTGGAGTTAAAGAAAAGAGGAAAGGAGAGAAGAAAACTAGTTTGGGAGAAGTTCGGCATGAATCCGGGTAGGACCAAAACTGAGAGGCATCACCAAAACAGGCATAACTTTTTACATAGTTGTAATTTTGATGCAAGACTACCACCATTAGAAATCTTACTTCCGGGGCTTCAATTTGGATACAAGAATGACCTGAAAAAGAGCCCAGAGGAAGGAGTTATGCCTATTTGAAGTTGGACTTGGAAAGCAGAATTTTGCCTGTCGACCAGAAAAATGGGTTGTCGACCAGAAAAGTAGCCAGTCGACCACCAAAGGTGATCGGTCGACCAGAAAAGTGGCTGATAGGTCCCAAACTTAGATTTTTTGAAGATATTTTCCCTCCAACTATCTTCCACAACCTCCAGTTGTCCTATAATTAGATATTTCGACCAAACTCTTGTATATTGCTATATATGAGGCATTTCACTCATTTTGCAAGGAGAGAACATTTTGAGCAATTGTGGAGCTTCTCAGACTAAAATCTCTCTCTCTCTCTCTACAAATTTCAGAGCTAAATTTCAACTTTTCTCTCTAGTTTGCTCTCCCTCTTGCCCTTGTGTGCATGCAAGAGAAATACTTGGAGATATACCTCTCCTTTGCCTAGGCACCCTTGATCAAACTTGACCACCATTGGGCTGAGGTTCTTTGATGATCATTTGGAGCTCCTAAGGTGGCTTTAGCTTAGAATTTGGTCCTGTTTTGCAGTTGTGCTTCAAGGGTAAGAACTCTCTCCCTTTTAGCTTATTTTGCATGCTTGCTTCACCATCCTTTTTTCATTGTTTTGGACTATTTGGGGGCTGGTTTTGAACTGTTAGAAACTCTATTTTTGAGGCATAAAAATGGTGGTTTAAGCCTTGTTTGGCTAGGGGGTGTTTCCTCCCTTTTGCTCCTTGGCTTGTAAGGCCTTTTGAGCTGTCTTTCAAGCTTTTCAAACAAATTCCTTTTGGCCTTAAAACCATTGAATTCCAAAGGAATTTCAGTGGTGAAAAGTTGGTTTTGAGGGCCAAAATGGGAGGGGGGAGTCCCCCCTCCTCTTGTTTTGTTAGCATGTGTTATTGGCCTATCAAATGAGCATGTATTTCTATCCTTTTAAGGCTTAGTTTGAGCATGTTTTTGTGAGTTTTTTGGACCTGATATAACTCTATTTTTGGCTGGTTTGGTTGCCTCTTGAATGCTTCATATACTTGTAGTGTAATCCTCCTTGCTAGCCTAACATGCCTCATGTCTTAGCCTATTGTTCTAGCATGTTTTGGCTCCACTCCAACATGTTTTTGGCCATTATTTAACATGCTTTAACTCTATTTTGGGTCAGTTTGATTGCCTCTTGCATGCTTCATACCCTTGTAGTGCAATCCTCCCTATAGCCTTAACATGCATCATGCTTTGGACCATCATTTTAGCATGTTTTTGGCTCCACTCCAGCTAGCTTTTACTCATGTTTTGACATGCTTAAGCTCTGTTTTAAGTGGTTTTGGTCATGCATGCCTTACTTTGTATAGCCTAGTGCAATCTTGTTCACTAGTTTTGAGTTTCATAGTCTCTAGCATGGCTTACTTGAGTTGTTTGCATGCTTTGGCCTCTTTTCTCACATGATTTCAATGAATTAAGTGTGGTCATACTCTCCCATGCTTCACTCTTTCACTGCTTTTGGAGGGTTGTGCTTTGTGCCTCGTTTATGGGCCAATGTGTATGCATGGTTGCCTAAGCTTTTGGGCTGCCATCTCAGCATGTTTTTGGTGTTATTTTACTATGTTATAACTCTGATTTTTTTTTTTGGTGAAGTCACCTCATGCTTGGTTTTGGTAAGTGTAGTGTAATCTTTCTCTTTGGCCTTGCATGCGTCATGCTTTATGCCTCCCAGCCTAGCATATGTTGGCTATGTCCAAGCATGTTTTTGGCATTGTTTTGACCTGCCTTGGGATTGTTTTGAGTCATCTTGGCCCTTTGGGTCTTGCTTGATATGGCTATGGTGCAAGTACCTCTGCTAGCCTTAAGCTTTGAGCCTCCTAGCATGCCTCATTTGTGATATGTGCATGATTTGGCATCATTTGGAATGTAATTTCAGAGCTTATGTCTTTGCTATACTCCTATGTTTATCACTCTTTCATTGCTCTTGAGGGTTATGCATTTTGCCTTGTGTGTGAGCCAATGAATGAACATGTTTTCCTTCCCTTTTGGGCCTATGTTTTAGCATGCTTTCAGCCTTGATTTAGCATGCTTCATCTCTGTTTTGAGTAGTTTGGGTCATGTGGGATTTGTTATGCATGGTTATAGTGCAATGGCTTTGACTAGCTTTCATGCTTTAGGATCTTTAAGATGCTATGCTTGTGTGGTTTAAATGATTTGGCATCATTTCACCTATGATTTCAGTGCTTGTACATATGCCATGTTCTCATATATGTCGCTCTTTCAATGTGTTTGAAAGTTAAGCCTTTTGCCTTGCTTGTGAGCAAATGAATGAACATCTGTTCTTTGCCTTTTTGTGCCTAAGTTTTGGCATGTATTGGCCACTGTTTTGGCATGGTTTAGGTCTGTCCATATGTGATTTGGTCATTTAAACTTGGTATTGCATGCCTCTTGTGAGATGCTCTTTACTAGCTTTGATGTTCTTGGCCTCCAAACACGCCATGCATGCATTGTTCACATGATAGAACCTTGTGCATGCCACATTAGTATTGATAGATAGGCATGTTGTATGTGTTGTATTGTGTTTGGATCGAACGTTGATCCAAACACAAGGAATGTGGCACGTTTCGTACTCAAAAGTGATGAAATGTGTTGCATTTCTTGGTCGCCGACCCTCTTGATCAAGCATGATAGAGGTGGAGGCCCTTATGTGTTATCTATGCATTCATTGACATTGAATTGTGCAAACTTGGTTTCTCGGCCATCGTGCATTGCGATGCATGGTGGGTGGCCCGAGAGTCGAGTACCGCACTCCCTTGAGCTTGAGAAATGATAGGAAGAGTGGTTGTGCACACATATCTTGCAAATACACTGCTATGCCCCTTGTTGTTCTCTGTTGCAGCAAAACTAGAGCCTGGCAGATTTTCTGGTCGGCAACCAGCAGAGGTGGTCGACTGACCACTTTTTCTGGTCCACAGGTGGTCCACACCTCCCTTTTCTGGTCGGCAACCCACCAGGAGGTCCCCATCTTGGAGCAGAAGCAATTTGGAAGTCAGTGCACCTTTCAGAAATCAAATCAAATGCAAACAGAGGGAATTCTGGGCATAGCAATGGATTTCCGAGCAAGGCAATCGAGAGCATGCATCCTTCATTGTTCACGGCAAAGCTGTGGCAGCCTAGTTCACATACCTCACATGCTTAGTTAGTTACCATGATTAGTTAATTTATTAATTAATTAAAGTATTGTAATAATTAGTTGTAGCTAGTTATTCAATTTGTGTTGTGTAATAATTAGTCTAATTAGATTATTAGATTAGTTAAGTAGCTTAGCTTAGCGTAACTAGCTTGTATCATTTATTCGGACCCTCCGTCGAGAGGGCAAATGTTGTAATAAGCGTGCGTGTGTGTAATGCATGTCTTCTAACCCCATTTCTTTCTCTATTTTACTTATCAGCTTTCGATGGTTAGTTTAGGGCATATTTCAATTAACATACTTATGCTTTGCATGCATGCATCATTCATTTGTATTGCATGCATGCATCATTCATTTGTATTGCATGCACCGGGTTCGGCGCATCATTCAAACTGCATTATATTTCAATACACTTTCTTGAATACGTGTTTCAAAGCATGTTATCAAGTGTTGCATTCATATGCCATTCTAGATAGCCGAGCCTATTTTAGTTACATTTTTGCATGTATTGCATTAGGCATCTCAACATAGCTAGGATCATGCATTGATTTCTAACATAGCTTTTGTTTTGACTCGGAGTACACTGTGAGTATTTATGCTTTAGCATCCTTGCATGCGTGTAAGTGACTGCTATGATAGCATGTTTGCCATGAGGCTATATGCTTATGTGTTTAAATGCATGAATACCTGTGGATGAAGGTTTGATTGCCTGAATTAGAGCAATTCATCAAAATGTGCGTTTTAAGCCCACTTTACAGAGTGGCAAAATCATGTTGTTTTCTAAGCCACTTGAGGGTGGAAAATCCGTGTCTTAGCCTACTTGCGAGTAACACTTTCAAACCATTTTCGAAAAACAAACATGAGATGTTTTGTTCCAATTCTTGTGATTGAGTCTATACTTGTGTGGTGTGCGCATCACATAGTAAGCTAGCTAATAAATCAGAATAAGAACACTTGTGTTTTCAAAAACAACGTATCATGTTTAGTAGAGGCAAATCTTTGATCGGGCGAGCAGGGGTGCTCATTTCAGGACCTTCCCCTCTCGTACCTAAGTTTCCGAGCCGAGGCAACTTTGGTGATGACGGACACGTGGCCATAGGCACGAGTCAGGGTTTCCTAAATTTTCCAAAAACAATATATTTAGGTGGCGACTCTGAAATCTAGCAAAGCAGTCCATGTTTGGCGCTTTTTTATTAAAATTGATTTTCCAAAACCAATTGCCGGATTTGGACTCTTTGGTGATTTATCAGTCTCACATTGCACTTTGTGAGATTAGATTCAGAACCATAACAGGAGTCCGAACTGTAGTAGCTAAGAACACAATTTGTGCCCTCGCGCGCGGAGCAGAGTTTCAGGCGGTCTACAAAGTGATATTGGGATGAAATGGACTATAAAGAAGTGAAGTAATGAATATCAAAAGTGAAAGAATGAATGAATTTCCCATGTAGGATTTTCCTCAAAAACATAAATTAATGTTAACATCTAAAAAAAAAAAAAATTATGTGTTATGTTTTGTTCTTTGTTCTTTGTTCTTTGTTCTTTGTTCTTTTTTTGCTTTTATTTTTTCAATTAAATGAGTGCATCATATAATATGCCAAACAATAAAGACCTGAACTATTGAGAGCTAATGTTAAAGAAGTGATATTGGGACGAAGTGGACTATAAAGAAGTGAAGTAATGAATATCAAAAATGAAAGAATGAATGAATTTCCCATGTAGGATTTTCCTCTAAAACATCAGTTAATGTTAACATTAAGAATCTAAATAAAATTATTAATAATAAATTATGTGTTGTGTTTTGTTCTTTGTTCTTTTTTTGGATTTATTTTTTCAATTAAATGAGTTAATGTTGATAATAATTGGGTTGAGATTTTTTTTATTAATTAGGATGAGACATGTGTCCAACCTGGCATACTTAGATGAAGGGCTGATAAATATTATACTAGAAATCAACGGTTAAGATCACACCTACCGTTTCTTTGGTTTCTTCTTTGATTTTTATTTTTGTAATTTTATATTTTGTCTCACCCTCCTCTTCTCAGATTTCAAATTTCAAACACCACAACCCCCCACCCACATCTCTCTCTTGACATATTCCTCACAAACCATCGCTCTCTCCGTGTCTCCACCATGGGTTTATGAGAAAAGAGCCCCTCCAGTCGAATTTGTCCAAGAATATCCTACCAAAGCTCAAGTTTGTTTCTATTCTATCTAATTCTCTCTTTGATTTGAAAACCCTAAATCTAAACTTCTTTTATAGTTGGGTTTCGATTGTGTCTCTAATATATATTCCTATTCTGTCTAAATCTCATTTATAGACATTGTCTGTTGTGGTAAAGTGGTTCGGAAATACTCTTGGATCCTGAAGGACGTTTCTGATCCTCTGATTGCCACCTGAAAAAGGGATTAACACTCCAGTCGGGGGTGCCAGAATTAGCACTCAGACGAGCAAGTTAGTATATGTCTCTCGTTTGCTTGTGTCTTAAGTTTCTTGGGTCTGTTCTCACATTCCTCTCTTTGGTTGATGGTCCTCTATTTATATTCGCTTCTAGGCCCTAGGGTCGGGCCCACTCTTAATCCATCGCATGATTGCTTATTCGGCCCTTTTGTCGTATGCCAATTCCCACTTGGCTTTTGTTCAACTGGTTCTATGGCCGATTTATCTATTCGGCTCTGGGATTGTCCAGGACAGAGCCGAATAGAATATATATATCCTGATTTTCTTCAGATAAATTCGGTTTTCCTGTATGTACTGGTATTCGGCTCCCACAATTGCCCCCCAAACATCCTACTAACACCAGTTAGTCGATATGTTTGGTTTCGAACTTGAAAAGTCAAAAAATACGACGGTTAACCTCATTCCAACACGAGTGTCAGAACGTCTACGCTTTTTAGGCATCATTACAATTTCCCTTCATACGCTTCATTCATTTAATAAGATTTGAAACTACGTTGTCCCTTCGATTGTATTTTTTTTGAATACGCAAAGCTTCTGGTTTGCCTTTCAACATACCTCTTTCATTTCACGACCTCTGCAACTTCCTCCCATTTCTCATTGTCTTCTCCGCTTCTTGTAAGTTCTCTTCTCCTCCATTTCGAATCCCATTTCCTTGTTTGTTTTTAGTTTAGCATACTTCCTAAACTGGCTACGATGGCAAAACATTTGAAAGCCCTTCTTTCTACAGATCGAGTTTCTGGTTTTTTACGCCATTTTTCCATTCCTGACGACGTCCATCTGTCACTCATGGTAGAGAGCATAGTTGATGTAGAGAGAACTGATGAGAGTACAATCATCTTTCCTCTCCTATCAATCATTGAGGGCGGAGTCCGTTTCCCCCTTCACCCATTTTTAAGGGCCATCCTTCGCTACTGGGGTCTAATCCCTTCTCAGCCTAATGTAAATTTTTACCGAATCATAATGGAAATTGTAGAGTTAAACCGACGCCTTAGGCTCAATCTTAGTATCCCTGCTATTCGGCATTGTTATGCCTTGGCCAAATCCTCTGGCCGGCAGGGGCGCTACTTTCTCAGGGCTAAGGACACTAACCATCATTTGGTGACTATGCTTGCCAGCTCTGGCAAGCGTGTTGACGATGTCATGGTAGTTGTCCGAGGCAACTGGGAATTCGACGAGGACGAAGATCGCCTAGATCCTATGCCTAGACGGAAAGGCGAACCAGGTGGCCATATAGTTCTTTGTGTATTTGCTATATATTTACCCGGCTTACCTTCTATGCACTTATCGTTTTATATATGCAGGCAACAATTTGAAGAAAGTTCTGGTCTCAGCTGACGACACTGTACTTGCGCAAATCAAAACCGCGCTCCAATTCTTTGGCCGTCTAAACCTCCAAAAGCAAAGGAGGGCAGACCACATACTTCTAAGATACGAGACGACTTACTCTACGTTTTCGGCCACAGATAACATTCCAATTCCAAGGGACGAACAGCAACTTATGGCGCTTATTTTCTCGAACTTTAAAAACCTTAGGCAAATTGGTCTAGAAGCTTCAGATTCGGAGCCGGGAGACGAACAAATAGCCAAAGAAGTCGTCGAGCAACTGAATCAGTCCACCTTGGAGAGATCTAATATTCTCGGGAAGGAAGTTGACGAGGCTCTAAACTTGGCTTTTGAGGAAGCCGGCCTTAATCCATCCAACCCTCCATCCACTTCAAGCCGAGTGGACGTCTCCTTTGACGATATTTTTACCAACTTAGGAGACCTTCCCGGCGCATATCCTGAGAACATGGCTGGGGAGTCACTCACGCAGATGGCCAGGAGGAAAAACGCCGAAAGGATGACTGCCAAGAGGAGAGCCAAGGCAAACCGATCTAAATCTCCACCTATTGTCGTGACTGAGTCTTCTCTGCCTGTTACTGTGAAAGAAACGGCTCAGATTGAAACTGCCGAAATAGAGCAAATTGTCGACCAACAGGGCAATCAGGAGGCCGATCAAAGGGGGAAAAAACGTCATGCTGAGCGTGAAGCCGACTCTACGGAAAACCTAACCGATAAACAGCCGTGCATAGAGGAGTCGAACTCAGTTGTGCCGTTTATCGTTCAACCAAGGATAAAGAATGTGCCGATTGCTTTTGATGCATCGGCTGTGAAAGACCTTGCTGTGGCCTTAAGCATGGCCTTCTCAGTTTCCCTGTCGGTTAACAGAGCAACTTTTTGGGCGGCGCCGGATTTGCTGTCAATAGCATTAGCCGCTCAATCAGCCATATTGGTACATGACTTGAGCCTTGTCTGTAGTCTTCCGCCTATATTTTTTATTTATTTTTTATTTTTTGTTTCTATTTAACTCTAATTCCTTGTTTTGTAGACGGCGGGTAGGATAGCTGAGATTAGCCGTCGTTAACATGATGCTATTGAACAAATCAGCTTTCTCAAAGCCGAAGTTGAAAATGAAAAAAGCAAGGCCGTGGAGGCCTCTCTAAGAGCCGAGTCCGAGGCGATGAAAGCGGCGGAAGAACGTACGAGGGCTGACACCGAGGCAGAAAAGGCCAAGAGTTTCGACCAACTCAGGTTGGCTGCCGAAGAGATGGAAAACACAAGCAAAAATGTGCTCAAGTTAGTCAAGGACGTTATTACCAAACTGGAAGCTGACTTGGAAGCATCGAAGAAGGCAATGGAAATAGCCAACTCTGAGATTTCCAAAGCATTCCAAACTGGAAAGGACGCCGCCTTGGAGAACTACATGGAGGAAGTACCCAAGTTTGTGAATCGGGGCTTCAAACATGGCTGGCTCAAAACCCTCACTGCTGCTAATGTGACATTGGCGCAGTCGATTCCATACGAGCAGGTGGACGTTGACCCGTTGGAGTCTGACCCTGAAGATTGACTGGGGTGTGATTTTGATTTTTGTTAGGCATCTTTCGTGCATAGTTTTTGTAGATTTTTGTTGGTAGATTTTTGTTTATTTACTTCGGTTAGAAGTTAAATGTAGGGTAATTTTCATGTGTAAAATGATTACTATCTATACTCAATTTATTAATGAAAATTTCATTTGCCTTTCTGTCTGCTGCATGTACTAGTTAACGTTTTAGTAGGATGTAAGATCATGAGATGAGTAAATTAAATATCTGATAAAATAACTGCGTATCTTTGAAATTTAGCCGATTAGATTAACAAATCTGCCCTTGCCCCAGCTAATGACTGAACTGGAATGCTGAATATCGGTGGCTCATGGATTGGCTGGGGCACGTCAACTTATTGGCACATGGCTTTGAAATTTAGCCGATTAGATTAACGAATCTGCCCTTGCCCCAACTAATGAATGAACTAAAACACCGAATATTGGTGGTTCATGGATTGGCTGGGGCACATCAACTTATCGGCGCAAAGCTTTGAAATTTAGCCGATTAGATTAACGAATATGCCCTTGCCCCAGCTAATGACTGAACTGGAATGCTGAATATCGGTGGTTCATGGATTGGTTGAGGCACATCAACTTATCGGCACAAAGCTTTGAAATTTAGCCGAGTAGATTATGGAATCTGTCCTTGCCCCAGCGAATGAATGGACTGGACCGCCGAATATCGATGCATAGAGCATTGATGAGATTACCTCGGGAGTGCTGCACCCGTAATGAATAAATAGGATGGGGGCTGCATGTGCGGAGATGCCATTTTTACGTTCAAATCTAACAAATTGGAGGAGGAAAAAAGCAGTGTGGACGATTGTGGATGGCAAGAAGACTATTCTTCAACAGCAGAGGGGAGGGTAGGACACTGACGAAACTGGACGCATAGATAAATAGAGGTGGTGAGCCTACGCGCACGGGGAGTAGGACGTCGGGGGAGCGTGAGAGGCGTCATTCCCCATGTCATCGAAGTAGGTCACCCAGGAAGGAAAAACAGCAACGAGGTAACTCCCCTCGTTCGAGAGGAGAAACCAGTGGACCACCGCGCCCGTTGAGTTTTTCAGTCTTCGTTGGGAACAAACCAATGACAAAAGTGGATTCGATTATCCACGACCCAAATGTAGCAGTCAAGTTCACTCGACAAATTTTTTCGCCAGAAGTTCAGCAGTCGATGGTCGGCTGGGCTGATTATGAAGTTTTTCGGGAGGATGTCCATGGAGCAGTAAAGGGGTTATATACCTCCTATGAAATCGGCATGCGTCTTCATGCCCCGCGAAGAGAGATAAAGCAAAAGGACGCTCGCATTCGGAGCTTGCAAGCCCGCATGAAGAAGGCCGAAAATGAGCTGAAGAAAGCTAACACCTCTGAGACTCAGTCGGCGAGTCAAGTGAACATGATTATCGCGGAACGAGTAAACCGGCGAATTTTGGATCACGTGATTACCGACCGAGAAACGGCGAATTGTAGACGTCCCCGAACGTCTCGGAAGGGAATCCCGTTTTGTTCATTGGGGCTTACTACAGTTCGGACTCAATGTCACGATCCTGTATCTAATCTCGCAGAGTGCAATGCAAGACCGATGAATAATCAAAGAGTCCAAATCCGGAAAATCGTTTCGAAAAATTGATTTTTAGAAAGAAGTGCCAAACATGGACTGCTTTGCCAGATACAGAGTCGCCACCTAAATATTTTATTTTGGGGGAAATTTAGGAAACCCTGACTCGTGCCTAAGGCCACGTGTCCGTCATCACCAAAGTTGCCTCGGCTCAAGAACTTGGGTACGATTGGGGAAGGTCATTTCGTGAGCACCCCCGGTCTCCCGATCAAAGATCGGCCTCTACTAACCATGATATCAAGTTTTGAAAACATTATGTACTCTTATTCCGGTTATTAGCCTAGAATTACTATGTGATGCACACAACATACAAGTATAGACTGGATCGTTTGAGTTGGAACAAAACATTTCATGTTTGTTTTTTTGAAAGATGGTTTGATGGTGCTACTCGTAAGTAGGCTAAGATATGGATTTTGCCACCCTCAAGTGGGCTTAGAAAACATGGTGATTTGCCACTCTCAAGCGGGCTTGTAATTTGCAATCGATGAATTGTTCCAATTTAAATAATCCAACCTTCACCCACAGGTATTCAGGCAGGTATATCACATAAGCAGTTAGCCTCATAGCAAGCATGCTATCATGGCAGTCACTCACACACATGCAAGGATGCTGAAGCATAAACACTTACCGAGTACTCCGAGCCAAAACAGAAACTAGTTAGTAATCAATGCATGATCCTAGTTCATGTTAAGATGGCTAAAGCAACACATGCAAAATGCAACTAAGGTAGGCTCGGCTATTCTAAGATAGCATATCAGATGCTACAGGTAACATGTATTCAACTTGGAATTGAAATACAATGCAGTTAGTATGATGTGCCGAGCCCGGTGCATGCAAAACAGATGAATGGATGCAAACATACGAGCATAAGGATGCTAATTGAAACGTGCCTTAAAACTAACCATCATAAGCTGGTAAATAAAAGGGAGAAAGACGTGGGGTTGGAAGACATGCATCACACACACACGCACACTTATTACAACATTGCCCTCCTCGGAGGGTCCGAATAAATAGTACAGAATAAACTAGCTAATCTAAGCTAATTAAACTAATTATTACACAACATTAATTAATTAACGAATTAACTAAGTAAGGAAACTATCATGCAAATTAAACAAAATGGACTGCCTCAGCTCTGTTCCGAATGATAGGGATGCAAGCATGCTCAAGTCGCCTTGTCGGAAAATCCATCACGATGCCCCGATTTGCCTCTGTTTGCAACTGGTCCCAGAACACTATACAAAGCTCCAGAAGGCTGCTGACCAGTTTTTGCTGCAACAGAGAGCGAGAAAGGGGCATGGCAAAGTATTTTCAACATATGTGTGCATGACCACTCTCGCCATCATTGCACAAGCTCCAGGGAGTGTAGTCCTCGATCCTTGTGCCACCAATCACGCATCTCAATGCATGATGGCCGAGGATTCGGATTGCACAACTCGATGTAAAATGAATGCACATATAAACACAACAAGGCCTAAACTCCATCATGGGTAATCCGGAGTGTCGGTGACCGAGAATCGAGACACGTTTCGTCACTTGGAGTACGAAACGTCCTTCGCTTCCCGTGTTTGGACTAAATCCTACTCCAAACACTATGCAACAACTAGCATGCAATCCTAAATGAAATGCAACTAAGACATGCAAACATGCAAGAAATGACATGCAAACATGCAACTAGCATACGCAATGCTATGAACTAAGAATGGCATACTCAATGCACACGAACTATATGGCATACACAATGCACATATGAAGGCTATCAATGAGACGATTAAGGTATACACAATGCAATGGTCAATCATGCAACAACATGGACTACATGGCATATACAATGCAAGATGGACTTAAACTAAAATGAATGGACCTCAGCCACACTCAAATCAGTGGCCAATACATGATGAAAATGAAGCAACAACACACATGCAATCATGCACAAATGCAAGGGACCAAACCTAAGGCACAAAGTGCAACTCCACCAAAGTATGGTAAGCATGAAATATGGCATACAATCACATACTTTCTAGCTCTGAAATGACATGCAAGATGGTCCCGAAACATGAAAACACCTCACATAATGCATGCTAGATGGCCCAAATACCGAAACTAATGAAGTGGATTACACTATAGGTACCCAAAGCAATGCATAAATGACCCAACCAGCCCCAAACAGTCCCTATGCAGGTCCAAGACAGTGGGAAAATGGCTTAAAATGATGGCTCAAAATGCATGGAAATGAACCTCATGCAATGGTCCATAAACGAGGCATACAAGCACAACTCTCAAATGCATTTAAAGAGTAGAAAACATGGGAATATAGCACAAGTATAAGCTCTGAAATAGAATGCTCAACGACCCCAAAACATGAAAAAACCTCAGTATAAGCATGCAATAGGCTCCAAAACTCAAAGCTAGGCAAGGATATTGAACTACAACCATGCATAGCAAGCATCATTCGACCATGAGGCATAAAAACAGAGCTAAGGCAGTCCAAAACATGTACAAAATTAGTTTAAGGCATGGCCAAAAATTTCTAGAATCAAGGGCCAAAACAACATGCAATACAAGCTAGTGAAGAGGGTTTACACTACAAGTATACAAGGCATTCAAGAGGCCACTAAACCAGAAAAATTCAGAGGTATGGCATGCCAAATAAAGCCCAAAAACCCACTGAAACATGGTCAATGCATGCAAGAATGACATGCTCCTTTGATAGGCTATGAAGAGGGTTGTTCTACACATGCAAGATGGACACCCAATATGGAAAAATAAGCTCTGGACAGAGCCTATGTAGGTCCTAAAACTTATCAAAAATGGCCTAAAACATGGCTTGGAAGCATGCAAATAAGGGCTCCTTTGTTAGGCCAAATATGCTAGGAAACAAAACAAGGGGAGAGAGGGCCACCCCTCTCTCATTTTGGTACTCAAAATAGCATGCTAGCTACTGAAAATCTATTGGATTTCAATGGCTAGAAGGCCAAACAAAGGTCAATGCAAAGGCCCTAATGCATGGCTCAAAACAAGGTAAAATGAAGCATGCAACGGGGTAGATGACCCCCAACAGAAAAATGATCTTAAACAAACATGTTAAGGGCCTCAAAATAAGACTTTTTTCAGTTTACATCGAAGCTCAAATATTCTTGCAAGTATATCTAAAAGATGAAGAAAAATAAAACCTTAAAAGGGAGAAAATGTGTTACCCTTGTAGCTTCAGCAAAACCAGCAGCTTCTTGGACCAAAAACTAGCTCTTTAAGACCTCTCAAGACCCTCCAAGAACCTTAGACCAATGGTGGAGATGTGTGACTATGAGGTGTAGTGTTAAAAGCCAAGAACAAACACCCTTTCTAAGCCTAGAATGTAGAGATATGGAGAGGTATATGTGTTTTTCCTTAGACAATTGTTTTTCAACCTCTCTAAAGGAGAGGGAGGGCCTCTCTTATAGAAAAATAAGAGGGTTCAAGCTTCTTGGAGAAGCTAAAACAAGGGTTCAAAAGGTTCAAGCTTCCTCAAGAAGCTAAAACGAAAGTTCAAAAGGTTCAAACTTCCTCAAGAAGCTAAGACGAAGGTTCAAAAGGTTCAAGCTTCCTCAAGAAGCTAAAACAAAGGTTCAAAATGTTTAAGCTCTCCAAAAACTGTGCCAAACAGAGAAAGTTAAGCGGTCCCGAACCGAGGCGCACGGCCGACGGCTCCGAAAATCGGAAACTGGTCTCCAAACGGGAATAGTGGTCTACGACCACAAAAAGTAGCCTACGGCCACTAAGAGATGGTCTACGAGACCTCTCCCTTCCTTCGGGAAGAGAAAACAGAACGTGGTTCACAAACCGAGGCAAAGCACAAAAGAGTCCCGAAGTCCGGAGGCAAGGGCCTCAGCCAAGACTCCGTAACCTCAAAACGAGCACAACATGCACAAACACCAAGCGCTCAATCGATGACATCTGAGTCTTAAGGTCGGTCAAAAATGGGGTGTCTGCACGAGTATGTTCACAATAGAAGCTGCGAAGACCAGGTCCTATGAAAAAGGCTTCTATGATAGCCGAAAAATTGGAATAGACAAGACGAAGGAAAAACTAGCCGAGGAACTCTGTCAATACGCAAATTGCGGATTTAAGCATGGATGGATCAAGGCTCTCTAGGCCACGGGCGTTGATCCGGCGTCACCTTTGTATCAGAATTATACTTTTCCGTTTGAGGCTTTCGACGCCGAGAAGACTGATGACGAGGATAGAGCCGAATAATTTTTATGTACATTGTTCCGTTTTTATGCAAATCGTATACTCACGATCTATGTAATAAAACATTTTATTTTGAATGTCTATATGTTATTTCGATCAATGCTTATAAATTAGGTTATGATCATCTGCTACTTTACGTCAATCGCGTTTGCGCTTATCAATCGCAATATCCACGAAAGGAGCTCCAAATTCAAAGGTTTATTCGGCCCAAACGTGTCATTCACACATGGGGCTCCGAATTCGGATGCTTTTTGTGTTGGCCCATCATGATTTCCACGAAGGGCGCTCCGAATTAGGAGGCTTATTCGGCCCAAGCGTGTCATTCACGTATGGGGCTCCAAATTCGAAGGTTTTTTGTGTTAGCTAATCGTGATATCCATGAAGGGCGCTTCTAATTCAGAGGATTATTCGGCCCAAACATGTCATTCACGAATGGGGCTCCGAATTATGAGGCTTTTTGTGTTGGCCAATCGTGATTTCCACGAAGGGTGCTCCAAATTCAGAGGCTTTTTGTGTTGGTCAATCGTGATTTCCACGAAAGGCGCTCCGAATTCGAAGGCTTATTTGGCCCAAACGTGTCATTCACGGATGGCGCTCCGAATTCAGAGGCTTTTTGTGTTGGCCAATCGTGATTTCCACGAAAGGCACTCCGAATTCGGAGGCTTATTCATCCCAAACGTGTCATTCACGAATGGGGCTTTGAATTCTGAGGCTTTTGGGTTAGCCTATCATGATTTCCACGAAGGGCGCTCTGAATTAGGAGGCTTATTCGGCCCAAACGTGTCATTCACGTATAAGGCTCCAAATTCGAAGGTTTTTTGTGTTAACCAATCATGATATCCACGAAGGGCACTCATAATTCGAAGGATTATTCACCCCAAACGTGTCATTCACGGATAGGGCTTCGAATTTGGAAGCTTTTTGTGTTGGCCAATCGTGATTTCCACGAAGGGCGCTCCGAATTCGGAGGCTTATTCGGCCCAAACATGTCATTCACGGATGGGGCTCCAAATTCTAAGGCTTTTTGTGTTGGCCAGTCTTGATTTCCACGAAGGGCGCTCCGAATTCAGAAGCTTTTTGTGTTGGCCAATCGTGATTTCCACGAAGGGTGCTCCGAATTCGGAGGCTTATTCAACCCAAACGTGTCATTCACGGATGCGGCTCCGAATTCGGAGGCTTTTTGTGTTGGTTAGTCGTGATTTCCACGAAGGGCACTCCAAATTCAGACACTTATTCAACCCAAACGTGTCATTCACGGATGGGGCTCCGAATTTAAAGGCTTTTTGTGTTGGCCAATCATGATTTCCACGAAGGGCGCTCCGAATTCGGAGGCTTATTCGACCCAAACGTGTCATTCACTGATGGGGCTCTAAATTCGAAGGCTTTTTGACACAACCATAACTCACTGGGCAAGAAAAAAAAAGCATTGTATTGGAAAAAAGAAAGATGTACACGGCGAAAATTCAAAACAAGCTGTCGTGCCATACAAGTTAGCTTAATGATAAAATTTGCGCAAGTGTATGGCATTCCAGGGATGCAGCAAACTTCTTCCATCCATGTAATTGAGCCGATATGCCCCTGTCCCTGCGATTGAGTCAATCTAATAAGGGTCGTCTCGTCAGCAAGATTCTTAACAACGGGAAGTATTTTCTTGAGAACCAATTCTCCTGGTGTATAACAACGTAGCTGAACACGTTGATTATACAACTTAGCGAGTTGTTGCTGGTACCGTGCCATGAAAGGAAGCAAGGCCACAGTCTCGGCGTTCTTCAATCAGAGTCAAGTCCAAGGCCAACATCGTGTCATTTTGGTTACAAAGTCGGCAAGCACTTGCCCCTTGATGGAAGTTCTGGGTAGAAACTGGATATCATACTAGCCGAGTTCGAGAACCCATTTCAAAACGCGCCCTGACACTTCTGCGCTATGGAGCGCTGACCGGAGGGGATATTCCGTTGGTACCCTAATGGTATGCCCCTGAAAGTAGTGCATCAGTTTTCTTGCAGCCATGATGAGAGCAAGGATAAGCTTTTCTAATAGAAGGTAACGTGTTTCGACGTTAGCCATAGTTTTGCTCACATAGTAAACTGGTTGCTGCTCCCCAAGTTCTTCCCTTAACAGTACAGCGCTGACCGCTCAGTCGGATACTGCCAGATACAAAATGAGCAGATCACCTGCCGTAGGTGTTGCTAAGAGTGGTACTGATTGGAGATAAGACTTCAAGCTGGCTAAAGCGGCCTGGCACTCAGGGGTCCAATCAAATGCTCTGCCTTGTCAAAGTGTGTGAAAGAATTATCGGCAGTCATCTGTGGAATGGTTGATAAACCTGTTGAGCGCAGCGGCCATTCTTATCAGCTTCTGAACCTCTTTGACTGACCGAGGGGATCCAAGCTCTAGAATTTCCATGATTTGCCTCGGATTGGCTTTGATTCCGTGATGGTTAACAATGTAGGCAAGGAATTTTTTGGATCCGATGCTGAATGCACACTTTAAGAATGCACACTTCAAGGCGTTCAATTTCATCTTGTTCTTTCAAAGGATGTCGAATGTCTCTGACAAATCGGCTAGATGGGAGTGCTTTTCCTTAGACTTGTATCATCGATGTATACTTCCATGGTACGGTCGAGTTGTTCCTTGAACATGGCAGTCACTAGTCTTTGATAAGTTACCCCCACATTCTTCAGCCCAAAAGGCATGACCTTGTAGCAATAGGTTCCTCTTGGGGTGAGGAATGTAGTTTTTTCTTGATCCTCCGGATGCATGGCAATTTGATGATAGCCCCTGTAGCCATCTAACAAGCTCATGCGTTGATGATGCGCCGTTGTATCTACGAGTTGGTTTATTCTAGGCAGGGGAAAACAATCCTTGGGACAAGCTTTGTTTAAGTTAGTAAAATCCACATAAACACGCCAAGAGCCATTCTTCTTCTTTACAACCACAGTATTGGACAACCATGTAGGATAGGTTACTTCACGAATTGCCCCTGCGTCAAGTAACCGATCTACTTCTTCAACAACGGCCGAAGCATGCTCCGCCACTGATCGCCAACTTCTCTGAATAATTGGCTTACATTTCGAATCAACGTTTAAGTGATGTTGGGCCACAGATGGATCCACTCCTAGTATCTCGTATGGGGACCATGCAAACACATCAATATTGCCGAGTAAGAAGGATACCAACTCCTGCCTTTCAACTTTATCCAAGGAAGCACCAATCATGAAGAACTTGTCAGGACTTCCGTCAATTTCGACCCGATCCGGGGCTTTGGTTGCCTTTTCACATGGGATCTTCCCAATGTCTTTGAGGCTCTCCCTATTCGGTACCTCAATTGAATGCACTTCCAGCTCCCTTGGTCTCTTTGCAACAAGAAGATAGCATGTCTGTGCCGATTTTTGAGAGCCGCGAATTTGTTCAATACCGTACTCAATCAGAAAATGAAGTAGTTGATGGTAGGTGCTTGGCACAGCTTTTATTATATGTAACCAAGTTCTGCCCATGATGAGATTATACGACAAAGGAAGCTTGACAACCAGAAATTCTATATCTACTAATCTGGTGCCGGCCCGTACTGGTAGTGTGATTTTGCCCAAAGGATACTCCGGGTTAGCATTGAAGCCGAATAACGGGTAATCAGCCGGAGATAGGTCCGAGTCAGCGAAGCCAAGTTTGACGAAAGTTTTGTAATACATTATTTTCGAAGTGCTGACCTGGTCAATGAGAACACGCTCAATGGTGAATCTGTTTATGCGTAGCTCGATAACGAGGGGATTAGTATGGGGTTGAGTTACTCCAACTAAGTCACTACCATCGAAACTAATCCTTCCAGTGTCATGGGGCCGCTTCGCTAACATCATTAGGCTGTGAGGGCTAGACTGCAACTGAATTGTATGCACCTCGAATGACGCCGGCAAGTTGTATATCATATGAATTACACCAAGAGGAGGTGACTCCGGCCGTAGAGCTACTGTATTTGTTGAATTGTCCTTTCAAACGTGTTACGTAAGACAGTCATCTTGCACCAATTCTTCCAAGTGATCCTTTAATGCATAACAATTATCGGTGTCGTGACCGTGGTCTTTATGATACTCACACCGTTTATCCCGTCTTCTAGCACCGGGAGGTCCCGTTATCTTGGGCGGCCACTTGAAGAACGGAAGGTGTTGAACTTTCGATAGAATCTTACTGATCGGCTCTATTAGCTCCGTGTATTTCTTGCCTAAGCGCCTTGTGCGTCTGCTATCCACTTGATACTGTTCATTAGCTAGTTGTGAACATTGGTCGTTTGATCGGCACGAGTCACGCCTTTTGTCTCATTTAGCTTGATTTCGCCACTCGGGGCTTCTTGATGGCACAACGCTAATCGATTGAACAATTCCCGACGTGGCCGTCTCAACAACTTTACGTCCGGCTTTGACCCGATGGTCTTCCACTTTGCAGTATTCTTCAACCTTCTTCATTAAGGCCCAGACGGTTTTGGGGGGCCGTCTGGTTAATGAACTGCGGAGGGGACTATCAGGATGCAATCCCATCTTAAAGGCGGTAATGGCCATGGAGTCGTTACAAGCATCATCTACCAGATTAAAGCACTCCCAATAGTAGGCCAAATATTCACAAAGAGTTTCTTCTGGTTTAATTTGCATGGCCCAGAGAGAATCGGCTTGCTTCGGCTGGACCTCATTAGTGATGAATCTCGCCCTGAATGACTTTTGGAGTTAGTGAAAGCTCTTAATTGATGCCGGCTCCAGTTTATAGTATCACCTCATGGCCAGTGGTCCTAGACTGCTTGGAAATATTCGACACATGAGGGATTCGTCGTCAGCATGGAGCGTCATCGCTTTTATAATGATGAATGTGATCAGTAGGGTCCGATTTTCTATCGTAGAGGGTGGACGACGGTGCCTTGAACTTTTTGGGTAGCACAGCCCTTGCAATTCGTCGCAAGAAAGGGTCATGTTTATCTGAATCATCTGAATCATCACTTCTTCCTCGTCTATGTCGTACATATGGACTTCCTTCAGATGAGTTGGATACATCAACGCGTCCAGGGATAGTGAGTCAGAATCACTGTCATTATTGCGTTTCTGAAGTCGACATCGTTGACCATCCTTCTTTCCCGAAGGTCGACCCTGGTCTTGGCACGCGGCTTGTTGGGATTTCGCCACCTCTAAGGCCAAATTCTAGAGCAAGTGCTCGTTCTCAGCCATCATGTTCTCCAGCCACTGTTCATTTTGGTTTGCTTGATCCATAATCGTCTACATTGTCTCATACATTAAAGTTGTGGGTGAGGTCTGAGCTACTGAATCGAAGTTCAAGGAACGTCATACGGCGATATTCTCTGGTCCAAGCATGTTTCTTAGAGTGAAGTTGTCTCTTGGTGTAGTTTCGTCAGCGACTATCGGAGGATCTTCTGTGACGCCCGCCATGGATATGCTTGAGTATTCCCACAGACGGCGCCAATTGTGGTAAAGTGGTTTGGAAATACTCTTGGATCCTGAAGGACGTTCCTGATCCTCTGATTGCCACCTGAAAAAGGGATTAACACTCTGGTCGGGGGTGCCGGAATTAGCACTCCGACGGACAAGTTAGTATATGTCTCTCGTTTGCTTATGTCTTAAGTTTCTTGGGTCTGTTCTCACATACGTCTCTTTGGTTGATATTCCTCTATTTATATTCGCTTCTGGGCCCTAGGGTCAGGCCCACTCTTAATCCATCGCATGATTGCTCGTTTGGCCCTTTTGTCGTATACCAATTCCCACTCGGCTTTTTGTTCAATTAGTTTTATGGCCGATTTATCTATTCGGCTTCGGGATCGTCTAGGATGGTGCCGAATAGAATATATATATATATCCTGATTTTCTTCAGATAGATTCAGCTTTCCTGCATGTACTGATATCCGGCTCGTACATCTGAAAACTTCATTTACATATATTATTCCTATTCTGTCTAAATCTCTCTTTGATTTGAAGGCCTTTGATTTTGTGAACAGGTGTAAGGTTTTGATGGTGATTTCTCTCTCAATCTGTCTAAGTTCTATTATGTCTAAGTTTTATTAGTGGTTGGAGCATAATGTCTTCTCTCTCAATCTCCCTTTCTCTCTATTACATATGGAGCACATTATTTTTTTTTTTCCTTCTCATTGTTCAGATTCATTCTTAGCTTTCAATTGGTAGGACTCTCTAATTTTTTTTCAATATTTGATTACTTTGATCATGTCATTCAAATTGAATGTAGGTTCATTGGTTGAGCTCAATTTGAATTATGGTAAGAATTTATATTGTGAAGATGTTAATCTGTTGCATTTTCTACAATTGTCCATTTTTGGTCCTCTCTCTCTTTCGAACATGTATGTGTGTTTTACACAATTTATTTGTTCAATTTATTTACTAAAAGAAATTAGGTTTTAATGTTTAGCTAATATTTGTTCGGGTCAAGAGATTTTCTTTGGTTTGTGATATGGTGACTAGCCCATGTATGATGAAATGCCTCCCCTAAAATGGTGATTTTTTGAGAAAATTTTGTGATTTTTTTTTTCTTTCTGTATTCTATTGTTGGTTAGAAGGGTGGAAGGGTCCTTCAATTATAACATTTTTTCATATATAGCATGCCATTTCATGGTGCACAATCTTTTACTCTATTTTTATTTTTATTTTATTTTTTTGTATAGTTTTAGAGGATTTGAGGAGTGAATGAATTGAATTTTCCTGGAATCATCAAAGACCTGACAATCTAGAGGTGGTGTTGTGAAATTCATGTATTCAAGACCATAGAACACAATAAGATATGGTTGGCTTTGGCTTTGCTTTGTTCATTAAAATATGAATTTGCTCTTAATCTGTTCACCATTTAAAAAATCATCTTCCTTTTTATTTTTTGATTCAAAATCAGCTTTTGTTTTTCTGTTAAATTTTAGTACTTTGATTTTACTTTGATTATTCTAGCTTTGCTCTTTAGTACTTTGATTATTCTATTGATCAAAATATGAAATATGCTTTGTCAATGAGGGACACAATAATCTAGATTTAAAATATGAAATATGCTTTATCATTTTCCCTTCCCTTCTTTCTTGCTGCTGATTGTAGTTTAAACAACTGTTTGTAGTTAATGTTTAGAGTCAAATTCTTTGAAGCAAAGTACTAAGTGATTGATATGTCTTATTGATAGTTTCAGTTGGAAACACAACTCATTTGATAAATTGTTTAATTTTAGTAAAATTTGGTGGTGGAAAATGATTGGTGGGTTATTAATTTGGCATCTACATATTTGTATGATTTTTTATTAATTCCTTGAATGTGATATTTTATTCATGGTATATGAATCAGTTTTATAACTTTTGCAATTCCATTTAAACCTCTTTTAAGTCAATTAAATTCAAGAAAACTTCAGCCATCAATATGTTTGATTCTATTTAAGTATTTATTGATTGCTTCGTTTGGTTTCACTTGGTGAATTAAAATAAGCTATGTATTGCTACCTTTCCATGAACAAAAATAATTTTTGTATTGCTTGGATTAATATGTATTTAGTGAAGTTAACTTTCATAAAAATTATAGGTTTTAGCAATACTAAGCTGCAACGACCTCTAAAATTATGGATAATGTAAGTTGTCTTTTTCAAAAAAATTGTTTCATAATAAGTATTACACCCTTATTATTATTTTAATTTTACATCTCATCTATAATTTTCTTATTATAAATTTTTTTTTCTCATTTTTTACAGCTAGATGGAGACCTACAGCGAACTGTAATATTGGTTCCCTTTACTCATCTTCTTATAAATTTTTTAATATATAAATTGCATTTTTGTACATATCAGCTACTCATTTGCTTTTGTATGTATAGGTTCAGTTTCTTCAAGAAAGAAATGTCGGTGTCGTGACAAGCATGATGAGCGGGATCTTAAAATCTTTGAAGCTGAAAAGGATTAGTATAGCTAGATTTCTTTGATGGTAATGTGCCGAGGTAATTTATGTCTCAAAGTATTTTGATATGTATATTTCATACTATTATACTACTTCTATCATTTTCATAAATTCCAAGTTGATATGAGGACTTTTTGGAAATTGATGAGGTGTTCATAAGAATTGTGGAAAAGAACAAATTTGAAGGCATTATCAAACACATATTTTTGTAAAGTATACACATTTTGTAAAGCAGACGATAACTATGACCCACTTTTTGTAAAGCTTTCCACCGATGTCGACTTTGTTGCATTTCCAATATTTTTGTAGAGCCTTTTATTCTTGAGAACTATATAGCTAAGTTTGGCTTAAGTATATTTAATATAATGTTTGTTTGGATTATGCAGTGATGCTCCTTTTGAAAATTTAGTATTGTTTGATATTATTCTGCTTCTGAAACTCCATACCTTTTGTTTTCCTTTTGTACTTATAAATGCACAATCTGTGGATTTGAGCAATATATTTTTAGTACCTATTAATAGTTGGACCTATTTGATGTTTCTTTAAACTGGTTTTTGTTTTTGTTGCAATATCTGTTTGTAGCATTTCATTACACCATGTTAACCTATTAAAGGTATCCTAATTCTTTAACAGGGTAATTGGCTTCCATTGGGAATGAAATTGTTCAATAGGGAAATAAATTCTTTAATAGCATTTCTTCAATGGGGAAATAAATGTTTTATGATTTAATATTGTCATTTCTAAGTTACTGAAAATGATATGATGAAAACAAATTCATTTATTTCCTATTGCATAACATTTGTTTAAGGTGCATTGCAATATGTCATATGGTTGCTTGGTCTAATTATTACTTCCATTTTTATTTATTTTTATTTTTATTTAGTTTAACAGGGGAGCTCTATTTTTGGTTAGTTTACTTTTTATTTTTTATTTTTTATTTTTTTTTGGGGGGAGGGGGGCAAATTTGCTTGGGTTTACTCACAGTGTTTATAAAATAGATCATGCTTTAATTACACCTGAAAGTCATGTGTTCAACTGTCACGCCTCCAAAAAAGTAACAAATCCAACTCATGAACGGAAGAATAACAGAAATAAAACACTTTCATTCATCAGAGTTCGTATCACAAAAGATAACATATGCAATATACATTCATAAATATACATCTTGAATCTATAGCATGTAGTACCAGTTAATGTTCAACAAAATAAATGCCCCACGGGCTTACATCTTTCCAAGACATTGCTTAGTTATAACAAAAGAGAGTCATAAGCTTTGTACATATAAAGCCCTCGGCTTGAATAAACATTTAAGCACAAAATAACAAAATAGAGCTTCCAGCTCCTAGGTCCTCCCAAACTACGTCCTTGGAGGAAACATGTCACCAGTACTTGAAAATGTTTTTCCCAAGTAGGGTGAGCCAAAACCTAGTAAAAACAATCTATCACAAAATATGAGGTTTAACGAAGATATAAGTGTCAAATGTATATTCAATATTCATGACAACACACACATTCTCCACATGACCATACGGTACTGATATTCACATTTCAATCTATTCCCACCTATTCATTTCAAGTTAATTCATTTTATTTCAATTCATGGGCCAAGTTTATAATCCTCTGAATAACCCAACTGAGACTACAACTCAATGGTTCTCAATCAATACAATCATCATACAAGCACTCCAATCTTACCATTTTACAGAAATTTCATCTGTGAGATCAGCACCCATGTATACACATGATTTCGGGACTTTCACCCTGGACACTCCGGCCAACTTTATTTCTACGGAGTCCATCCCCTATCTCCTCCCAAAACATGAAGTACATCACTTTTTTCCTCCCAAAACATTATACATATACAATGTATGTAAAAGCACCGTCATATTTAATGACTATTAATTATACATATTCAATGCCTTAGCATACCGTCATATTCAGTGACACAATTTAAATGATTAGTTTCAATCTACCTAATCCTCATGCAATTTCTACAATAATCATAGTTATTCTCCACCGATAGCTCAACACAGATATTTCTAAACAGATATTCAATCTCAAGACAGATAATTGATTCAAGTTTCTATAAGAGAGAGATAACGCGTATTGGGCTCCATCATTTATATCAACAATTATCCAATTCCATGTTATCATAATCAATTTTGCTTAATTATAAAAAACACAAATTGACTCATCTAGGGCACAACTCCCATTCTTCCAAATATTAACTTAAGTGTCCAAATTAACCCTCTTTCAACAACAAGCCTTTACATCTAGACCCAAACCATTTTTTTTTTACCAATTACATTTGAAAACCCCTCTTTCATTTCACACCCAAGCCCTAGGTTCATCCACAAATATCCCCAATATTTCACCTTTTATACATAACATCAAATAACTAGGCTAAAAATCATATTAAGGTGTAAAATATCCCTCCCTCAAGCTTAGAAGAGCAAAGGAAGAGATGGAGAATCTTCAAAGACGCCGAAATCAAACTTCAATCGGACCAAAAGAAAGCTCTTGAGATGCATTCTCTTTTTAATAAAGGCACATGGGTGTAGAGATCACTAGATCTAGGTGGAACTGTAAAGAGAGTGTGTATTATAGAGAGAGAGGGTCTCACTTTGGGGTTTTTGGAAGAAAATATCTAAAAAAGTGAAGTAAAAAGTCATTTTCACGATCTGATATACACACAGTCTACTCGAGCGAAAGAGTTGACGCTCGAACGTTAGACACAAAAATTTGATCCGCTTGAGCGCAAGAAGCCCCACTCAAGCACAGAATACACACCTCCAATACTTAGCAGACAACAGACAAACCTCTCGAGCACAAGAAATGCCGCTCGAGTGCCAGGCCGCTCGAGCTTAGGAAATGCCGCTTGAGTGTGGAAAACACCCCTTCAGTACTTTTGCAGATGTGCAAAGTATTGAGAGTTTGCAAATCCCGCTTAAGCGCAAGAAGGGCCGCTCAAGCAGAAGACCAAAATCCTGGGTAGCACAAGGTCTGAAAACTAGACAACCAACCTATTCCAAACACACTCAAACACATCCAAATAACCAAATTTAAGGAGGAATAAAAAGTAAAAGACAATGAACAACATTCAGAAACCATAAACCCGAGTCCGGACTACCACAAGTGTCGAGTTAAAACTGGGATCACTATAACCTTCCCCCCTTAAATAATTTTGTCCCCGAAATTCCAAATCAAACTCAAAATCGTTATTAAACTATTCACAACAATATTAGTATACCCAATTCTACATTATGACCCACTCACCAGTCATTCATTCTTACCAACTTGACGCACAAGTTCTAGTATCAAGCATGCCAATTACAATTCTCAAAACATTTACAATGTTTAAATCATACCCAAGTTCTTTTTCCAAACTTTACTCAATATATATGCAATGCTCCCAAAAGTGATATAACATACACAATATTCCATATTCTCAAAACATATACAATGTTTATATCGAATTCAAGTTTCCATACTCCCATAACATATATAATGTTTTCACAATTTAAAACATATACGATGTTATCACATTTCATTAATGTAATTAAAATCTCAATGCATGCTCAAGCACCAACAAAAAGTCCGGATATTTCTCTCAGACTTCCAATTCACGCTCTCAAGTCGCTTCCTCGACTCTGTGATGTTTCCATAATACCTTTACTAAAGGAATTGTCTTGCCTCGCAAGACTTGGTCCCGGGTATCCAAGACTCTCACCGGTCTCTCCTCATACGAGGCATCCTTGTCCACCTCTAGGTCGGTCCAATCCAATACGTGCGATGGATCCGGCTCATACTTCCGGAGCATACTAATGTGAAACACGTCGTGAACCTCGAAAAGCTGTGGCGACAGCGCCAAATGGTAAGCAACCTCTCCGACCTGCTCAAGGATCTCAAAAGGCCCAATGAATTGAGGGGACAACTTCCCACTTTTTCCAAACCTCATCAAACCCCTCCTAGATGATATTTTCAAAAACACATGATCCCCCACCTTAAAAGACAAGGGTCTCCTCCTACGGTCGACATAACTTTTCTGACGACTCTGAGCCATAAGTAACTGCTTACGAATAAGTGCCACTTTCTTCACCGTTTTCCAAACTAACTCTAGACCCAACAAAGGTGCATCACCCACCTCGGCCCAACACACAGGGGACCTACACAGTCGGCCATACAAGGCCTCAAAATGCTGCCATGCCAATACTCGATTGGAAGCTATTGTTATAGGCAAACTCCACTAAGGGCAAGTGCCTCTCCCACGACCCTTTGAAGTCATGGATACAACCTCGGAGCATATCCTCAAGGATTTGAATAGTACGCTTAGACTGTCAGTCTGAGGAAGATGCGCGGTGCTAAAGGTTACTCAAGCCTAAGGCACTCTGCAAGCTATGCCATAACTGAACTGTGAAACGCGGATCTCTATCTGAAACAATCGTTATTGGGACCCCGTGCAACCTCACTATGTCCCGAATATACAAGTTAGCAAGGAAATCTACTGAGTTGCTCACACGCATAGGTATAAAGTGTGCCGACTTGGTCAACCGGTCAACTACCACCCAAATGGTATCACTACCCCGTTGAGTTCTAGGAAGACCCACAACGAAGTCCATTGTAACATACTTTCATTTTCACTCGGCTATAGGCAAGGGTTGCAACAAACCCGTTGGCCTCTGATGTTCGGCCTTCACTTACTGACAAGTAAGACACCTCGATACAAACACCACCACATCCCTCTTCATACCCCTCCACCAAAACTGGCAACTAAGGTCGTGATACATCTTTGTGCCTCCTGGATGCATCGCAAGGCGCGAATGGTGAAACTCTCAGAGTACTTCCTCTCAGCAAGACTCTGGTACAAACAAACGGTCACGGTATCTCACACTCTGGTCCGGATACACATTCAGGCCCTTTTTTACCTTCCCATTGGAGATTTTCTCCTAGAGGGATTCCACCTCAAGGTCACCGCTCTATGCTTCTAACACTCGGTTCACAAGTGCAGGTTGTGCAACCACAGAAAACAAGGCTGTAGAATCAACAGACTCACCCAGATGCAAGCCAAACTCACCATGAGTACCCAACATCTCTCATTCTTGAACTGTGATACAAGCCACACTGCTAATTGACTTCCTACTCAAGGCGTCGGCCACAACATTGGCCTTTTCTAAATGATAATGCAACTCAAAATCATAGTCCTCTATGAACTCCATCCACCTCCTCTGTCTCAAATTCAAGTCTTTCTGTGTAAACAGATACTTCAGACTCTTGTGATTGGAAAACACCTCGAACTTCTCACCATAAAGGTAATGCCTCCAAATCTTTTAGGCAAAGATCACTGCCACTAACTCTAAGTCGTGAGTAGGGTAATTTCTCTAATGTGTTTTCAACTGCTGCAAGCCATAGGCCACAACCTTTCCCTCTTATATCAAAACACAACCCAAATCTTCCCGTGAGGCATCATAATATACCGAATAGCCCAAATCCCTCTCCGGAATAATCAAGACTGGAGCAGTGGTAAGTCTAACCTTAAGTTCTTGGAATGATCTCTAGCAGGTCTCACTCCATACAAACTTAACTCCTTTCCTCATTAATATAGTCAAAGGTGAGGCTAGTCTAGAAAAATCCTCACAAATCAGCAATAATACTCGACTAACCCCAAGAAACTACGGATCTCAAAAACATTCTTAAGTTGGTCCCAATCTTGAACAACCTCTATCTTGGATGAGTCTACAGTCACCCCTTCCCCAGATATCACATGGCCTAAGAACTTAACCTCTTTCAGCCAAAACTCATATTTCTCAAATTTAGCATATAACTTGTAGGCTCTAAGTAACTCAAGTACTACTTGTAAGTGTTCCTTGTGTTCCTCCTTAGATGGTGAATAAATCAGGATGTCGTCCACAAAGACGACTAGAAAATGGTCTAGGAACTCACGGAAAATCCGATTCATCAAATCCATAAACACGGCTGGCGCATTGGTCAGCCTAAAAGGTATCACTAGGACCTCGTAATGGCCATATTGCATACGGAATGCCGTCTTTGGGATGTCCTCCTCCCTCACTCTTAACTGATGATAACCCAATCTCAGGTCTATCTTAGAAAAACAACAAGACCCCTTTAATTGATCAAACTGATCATCTATACGAGGCATTGGGTATTTGTTCTTAAAAGTTACCTGGTTCAACTTTCGATAATCAATACAAAGTCGCAACACTCCATCTTTCTTTCTAGCAAAGAGAGTCGATGCTCTCCAATGCGAAGTACTAGAGTGGATGAAACTCTTATCTAACAATTCCTGGAGTTGAACCTTCAACTCACTCAACTCAGTAGGTGCAAACCGATATGGTGCCATAGAAATCGGTGTCGTACCAGGCACTAAATCAATAGAGAACTTGATCTCTCGGTGAGGTGGTAAACTAGTAAGGTCCTTGGGAAAGACATCGGGGTATTCACAAACCACCCTTGATAACTCAACCCGAACTTCATCACATTCACTATTCAAGAAGCTAGCAAGGAGGCAACAAGCTCACTCTGCCCACGCGGATCATATACCGGCAATAAAACTCTATCCACCCGGTCCCCCAAGAAATAAAAACAATCACCGCTTAAAATACATACAGCAACCCTCTGATGGTAGCAATCTATAATAGCTCGGTATGACGATAACCAGTCCATACCCAAAATAACATCGAAACAAGACATATCAATCAATACAAATGAAAAAGGAAGTCGGGGATCGGCAACCTCTATATCACAACCCCGACACCCTTACTGCAGAACCATCTCACCCCCAATAGGTGACATCACACAAATAAGAGATGCTAACTGAGCCAACTCTAACCCCAAAACCGATGCAAATGCAGACGAAAAAATAAATGGGATGCACCCGTATCAATCAACACATTGGTAACTGAATTGCAAAACAAGAAAGTACCTCTCACAACAGAAGGTGTTGGTACTAGATCTGAGGCGGTAACAGCATACACACGCCCTGTAGGCCTCTGACATGTGTCTTGGATATTGTTGACTTGGTTAAATAGATTTCATATAACATGATGGCTTGGTTAAATGGATTGATGTAAATGGATTAAATAGAATGATTATTTTATTAGAATGTCTTTCTTTTATTTTATCAAGCAAAAGAAAACACAATATAGCATAGTATATTGCCTTTGTTGTCCTATTGTTCTTTCTACTTGGGAGTAGATTATTTTAAAAATATGGTTCAGTTGGCCAGGAAAAACATGTGCTCATTTTTTGTCAAGCGCTTCAAAGAAGGTAGTAAAACTAGAGGAGGAAAACATGTTAAGGTCATTTTTCCTCCTTTTTTTTTTTTTAGGTACAACAGGAAAAAAAATAAAAGGCTAAGCCCTCTCCCTAGAGAGGCCTATCAAGTCCGCAACAAGATAGCTCATAATTTCCACTGGTGGTTCATTGACCACCAAAATGTCTTCAGGTTGCTCCACTCCAAATTTGGCCAAAGCATCAGCGCACAAGTTCCCTTCTTTGTAAATGTGGTGTATGGTGCATTCATACCCTTTGAAAGAACTTTCTTTCAAGTATTGATACTAGCAACAGTTGATGGCAATTGGATGACTTTAAAATCTTTTTAATTTGGCTATTTTTTAAAGTTGTCTATAGTAAATGTAATTGATGATTTTCACATTAATTTGACAAACTTGATGAGTTGCAGGAATTATGTTTTTTACAAAATTAAATTTCACCGTTTAAGTAGTTTTTCATAAGTGGTTTTATGAAAAACGTATTGCTACATTGTTGGGATGCTATGGCATAAAGTTGATTTCTTCTTGATGATATGCTGAATTTAGTTTTTCAATTTATAGTTGACTGCAAAATTCACTGTTTTAGGATGATGATTCGTATGTTTTGTTATATAGATTGTCTATTTTTTGTTGTAGAAACTTCAATATTGGGGCTCAATCCGTGATGTAGAGAAGTGTCAATGCTTTCTTCAGATTGATTGAAAAATTATTCTTCGAGATTTGATTTCCGTATCTTAATATGTAAACAATTTCTAAAAACTACTATTTGTCAGGTTATACTTTGCATTTTGCCTAATCCATGTTGTTTGTTTTATGTTATTCAAATAAGATATTTGTGACATGTAAATTGTCACCACTTTAGACATGTAAGTTGTCTTCTCTCTTTTTTTTTTTCCCCCTCTTTTTTTTTAAATACACTTTTCCCCTCTAATTGTCTTCTAATAAAATTCTCTTTTCTTTTATTTTCATAGGACGATGGAGATTTGCACCAAATTGTAATATGGCTCTCTTTACTCATCATATTTCATTGGAAAAATTACAAATCAATGTGAGTTTTTAAATATTTTGTGAAGTTACCACTTATTTACAATTGTTCTTATTTAATTTACTCATGTTCTTACTATACATTTTCTTTTGTATATATAGGTCCAATGTCTATGATAGATAAATGTTGGTGTTCTGATCTATGATGAATAGGATCCAAAATTCGATCTTACATTCATATTTGGAAAGTTTTCTATAAGATTTGACTTTAATTTATTTTTCATTTTTTTTAAATTACAGAGGATTGGTTGGTATGTATTGTTTGTTATTTTGTTTTAATTAAATAATTTTAGAATAACAGAGCATTGGTGTGTGTGCATTGTTTTGTATCCAATTTTAATTTTTTAGAATTGCAGAGTGCTAGCTGGTGTTCATTGTTTGGTTAATTTTATTTTATTATAATTGCAGAACATTACTTTACCATTTTAATTTTAATGAACATTATAAATTTTATACATTTATTCCTTAATTTGCATTAAGACTAGGTGGAGTTGTTATTTTTAATTGAATTCTGTAGAGTGTGTGGTACAAGTAAAATTGTTAAAAGTTCTTTAAGAAGAATAAAAAAAATGTTACAGACTTTACAAATTTTAACATGATACATATATAAATTACAATTATATTTAGATCCCAATATTATTTACACCGTGCATTTAGGCATGGGCATACACTAGTAATTTTATATTTCAAAACAAAGTCATGATTAGAAATTGGTGTACACATATATATATAGGCTACTGTTGCATGTTTGGAATTATAATAATAAATAAACAAGGGAACATATTTGTATGCTATATTTTTTTTAGTCCCACCATTGCTCACTGTTTCAAATTTTTTCTTAGACATTCAGTTTGACATTTTTTGAATCCACTGTTTTGTTTCCTTGGAAATTCCTTCTTGTAAATTATGCATGTTTGCCGTGTTAATTAATTTCTAGAATTTTTTACATATTCATAAGTGTTTAAATTTTATTTGACACACTCATTAGTTTCTAATATAAACATCATGTTCAATATAGTTATATACCAAATTAATTCACATGTTTTTATTTTCTAGATTTAAATCAATTTTACATGCTTCTTATTCTAGAATTATTTACATGTTAATTACTATAGACTTATTTGAATGTTAATTGCTAGAATAATTTACAAGTTTATTACATGTTTATTGTGATTTATAATTTCTTATAACTCTTGTCTATTAAATTTTAATTTAAGGTTTTGGAGTTATAGAGTTTTGTAACTTGTATAAATTTATGTACATGAATATTGTGTAAATTTAATTGGGTGAATTAATTTTTGAATTTAATTTATTTATTTGGAGTTATAAGTTTAAATGTTTATTGTAAATTAATTTCATTCATAACTCATGACTATTTAATTTTTTTAATTTGGAGTTACAAATTTTATTTTAAAGTTGTAATTTAATTTGGAGTTACAAAATTTATTTTAAAGTTGTAATTTAATAGTGAAGTTACAAATTGTATTTTGTTTTGGTAACTTATCCAGCATTTTAATTCATTGGTTAATTTTATAATTCAATAGTTGGCTAGATGGTTTCAATTGTTTATTATATTTATTTTTTGCTTAGATTATTTGTTTGTATTTTGTTGTGGTTTTCTGCTATCCTTTTTTTTTACAGATATATCTATACGAAAAAAAAAACAAATGAATATATTTAGGTTGCACAAATGAAATTTATGGACTACATAATTTAAGCATTTTTTTGCTTGAGGTTTAGTAGTGGTTACTTGCCAATTTTTTAAAGCAAGGTTGTTTGCTTGGCATATTAAAGCTTTTTATATGCTTGTATTGTTGTAGCAATTTTTAATTGCTTGTAAGTTTGAAACTAGTTTGTTTTAACCTAGTTTATCTCTGAAAAATTTAATTTTAAAAATTGTTTCTCACAGACTAGAAGTTAACATACTCTTGAAAGTTTTATCAAAAGGTTAACTGGGTTTTAAGTGGGACCGATGTGACCCCTCCAGTCTTCCTGGGAACATTCTTGACCATGTTCGATTCTAGGTTAAGTGGTGAGACTAGTTTTGAATTAAAATTCCATTGGTGGAATTTTCTGGTGTAAAGTTTAAATTCTAGAAACACAGAAAGTGATATTCTATTGGAATTTTCAGAAATGGCAACTATCACCAATGATGCTGCTACTGCTAATGTTGGTGAGGATCTGAACCCTGGGACAACTGACTTGCCAACCCCAACTGTGACCTCTGTGGTCAACCCTAGTGTTACTCCAACTGTTCTGGGAGGACCGCTCAGTCACCATAAGCGCCTAGAGAAATTTGATAGGGCGAACTTCAAGAGATGGCAGCAAAAGATGATGTTCTACTTGACCACGCCAAACCTTAAAAAGGTTTTGAGCGAGGATCCTCCAGCCGTGGCAGAGAATGAGCCAGACAGGTAGAAAGTCATGGCACTTGACACATGGAAGCAGACAGACTATCTTTGTCGGAACTATGTGTTTAACAGCTTGGCAGACTCACTCTATAGTGTGTTTTGTGCCAAGAGCTCAGCAAAGGAGTTATGTGAATCTCTGGACAAGAAATACAGGACTAAGGAAGTCGAGGCAAAGAAATTTTTCATTGGCCGGTTCTTGGACTTTAAAATGGTAGATTCAAAAACTGTGATAAGCCAAGCCTAGGAGTTCCAAGTGATCTTGCATGAAATTCATGCTGAGGGGATGCCTTTGAACGAGTCATTCCAAGTTGTTGTGATCATTAAGAAACTTCTCAATGGTTTGAAGGACTTCAAGAACTACTTGAAGTACAAGCGCAAGGAAATGTCAGTTGAAAACCTGATTGTTTAACTCCGAATTAAGGAGGATAATAGAAAGAAGTGAGGGAGTACCTCTTCTGTGAAGGCCAACGTCATTGAGCATGGTAAATCTTCTGGGGTGAGGAAGAAGCCTCCAGTGAATAAGGGCTCAAAGCAGGGGCCAAGGGGTGGTGTTGCAAAGAAGCCGGCATACAAGCCGCAGGAACCTGGTTATCGGTTCTTAGGGAAGTGCTACAACTGTGGTAGCGAGGGGTATTGGGCTAGTGACTGCCGTGCTCACATGGCAGATATGCAAGAGCACTCCCATGATGAGGATGACATGCCCTTATCTGTCGTTGTCTCTGAGGTGAATATGGTGGGTTCAAACCCAAGAGAATGGTGGATTGATACTGGGGCTACACACCACATCTGCTCCGAGAAGAAGTTGTTTACAACTTTTGAGCCAGTTACAAATGGTGAGAAGTTGTTTATGGGGAATTCTACTACCTCAATTGTTGAAGGGAAAGGAAAGGTGGTCCTGAAGTTGACCTCAGGAAAGGAGCTGACCTTGACCGAAGTCCTGTATGTTCCGGACATTCGTAAGAATCTTGTCTCAAGGTCTCTTCTCAGCAAACATGGTTTTTGCATGGTCTTTGAGTCCGCCATGGTCGTTCTGACCAAAAGCGGAGTGTATGTGGGTAAGGATTATATGTTGGGGGGTATGTTTAAACTCAATGTAATGACTATTATCCCATAGATGAGCAAAGGTGCATCTTCTTCTGCTTACATGCTTGAGTCTTCCAATTTGTGGCATGGTAGACTAAGACATGTGAACTTTGAATCTTTACGTAGATTAATTAAGTAAGATCACATACCATCTTTTAAGATTAATCCAAAACACAAGTGTGAAACTTGTGTTGAAGCGAAGTTAACAAGATCTTTGTTTCATTCTATTAAAAGAAGTTTAGAGTCGTTGAACTTAGTACATAGTGATGTGTGTGACTTAAAGTTTATATAATCACGTGGTGGCAATAAATACTTCATCACTTTTGTTGATGATTGCACAAAGTATTGTTATGTGTATTTGTTCAAAAGCACAGATGAGGCTATTGACAAGTTTGTTCTTTATAAGAATGAAGTTAAGAATCAATTAGGCTGCAAGATTAAGGCTTTAAGAAGTAATCGTGGTGGTGAGTATGAATCACCATTTATTGAGATTTGTGCTCAATCCGGGATTATCCACCAAACCACGGCACCTTATTCTCCTTTGTCAAATGGAATTGCTAAGTGGAAGAATAGGACGCTAAAGGAGATGAAGAATGCAATGTTGATAAGTTTTGGATTGCCATAGAATATGTGGGGGGAAGCAATTCTCTCTGCGAATTACATTCTGAATAAAGTACCCCAGAAGAAAGTGGACAAGACCTTGTATGAGTTATAGAAAGGCATCAAGCCTTCTTATAAATTCTTATCAATGTGGGGGTGTCTTGCAAAAGTAGCAGTGCTTACGCCCAAGCGGGTTCGAATAGGACCGAAGCCAGTGGATTGTGTATTCATTGGATATGCACATAATAGCAGTGCATTTCAATTTCTTGTATATAGGTCTGTTATTCCAAATATATACAAGAATACTATCATGGAATCAAGAAATGCGTCTTTCTTTGGAAAATATATTTCCATGTCGTCTCCAAGACGGGATTCAGAGTTCCATGGAAGAGGTTGAATGTGACAATGATCACATAGTGTCAGGACCCAAACCGGTCCCTATAGGTTTAGCATCATGATCGGCCAGTAATCATTGATTACCTACGGCCTCCATACAAAAATCTCTTAATTTAAAGTACGGGACTTTGCGGAAGTTAAGATGACATAAAAATTATCCATTGAGCTATGCGTATATGTAGAGATCTAGTATATCAAGCCAAGTTTTTTTTTTTTTTTCCAAAAGTGTAACCATCATAACTGTACAAAGTCATGTCTTACAAAAATACAACCCCAACCATGTACAAATACAAAATCACTGAAACGCACAAAAGGGGTTCGACTAGCATGGCTCCACCTGAGCCTAGTTACTTCACTTGGAAGTTCTTCAAAGGGTTGACTTGGGCAGACTCGAGGCTTTCCTAACTATGATGTTCAGCTTGCCCACCTATATATATATATATATATATCTATATATAAATAGTGAGCTAGAGCCCAATGAGTAATAACAGAATAAAGAGGTTATATGAATAAAGCTCAATAATATTGTCAACCAAAATTTCATTTCATCACTAAGACCTTTATATATCGATTTATGCGGTACTTCCATTAAGTGACAACATTCCAGTGATAACGGACCATATGTCAATCAATCCAAAAGCCATGGTATTGTTTCCCTCAAATAAGGGACTAGCCATGGTATTGTTACCCCCAGGCAAGAGACTAGCCATGGTATAGTTACCCCCAGGCAAGGGCCTAGCCATGGCATTGTTACCCCCAGGCAAGGGCTTGGCAAAGGTATTATTATCCCCAGGCAAGGGCCTACATTCGATGGATGCCACAAAACCATTTCAAAACATAACTTCATTCATTATAAGAAAATAACGTTTTCAATAGGCCATGCTATCAATTATCAAATCATTTCAATAATTCATTCAATCAATCACATATCCATTTCAATAGCAATAACATTTTCGAAAGTAAAGATAATTTGGACATATCTTTATAAAGTTATTACTCACAGTGGTTTGTGTTGTCACTAAGCCTCAAACGTCCCCCTAAACAAAACACATAACAAAGCATAATTGAAACTCCATTTCATTTTCACTCAGTTCTCTTTATGTGTTTCTAACTCATTCTATGATTATATGAGTCCAAATGGTGCTTAAGAACACTAGAAGTGGCATGAGGATGCAAATGTGCACTTAAAAGAGTCAGTCAAAATTTGTTGAAAACATGGTCTCCGCTCGAGTGTAAATTCCTTCGCTCAAGCAGGGGTTCAAAAATAAAGGTGGTTGCTCGAGTGCAACTTCTGTTGCTTGATTGCAACTTCTGTCGCTCGAGCGGTCTACAAACTTGGCAAAAGTACTGGTTGCATGAAATTCCCACTCGACGGTCGCTCGAGCGGAAGACTAAGTAAAAAAAGTCCTCGCTCAAGCTCAACTTTGGTCACTCGAGCGATTTGTAAAATTTTATAAAACTTCTGGGAGCTCGATATTCACGCTCGAGCAAGGCTTTCCTTGCTCAAGCGGACAAGCCGAATTCTGGAATTTCCAGAACTGTGTTTGAGTTTCAAGGTTGATATTCAAAGCCTCAAAACTTGTGTTTTTGGTACAAAAACTTGGAAAATCATTATATAACATGAAAATACTTCCAATTTAAAATCATTCATTCAAAATCATGCTCCAATTGTCCAAATTTAAGCTTATACTAGCAAGTTAAAACCATGCATGTTATGGATTAAGTCCTCTTCATGTTAAAACACCACTACGTGATATGAAATGCATGAATCCATGGTTGATCATCAAGTTCATGCCTCCTAAGCTTCATGCATGTATGAATTTCAAGAAATCTTAACTAAAAAAATTAAAGATTAAGCATGCATGTGCACAATTCAACTCAAATTCATCATAGTCATGGTAATTCATGCTCAACCTACTCAAATTCAAGCAAATGATTCTATAATTCCATGCACTTAGTTTCTACATGACTCAAGTTCATGAATTTAGGATGAATCTCATACCTAATCTGTGAATTCAAGTATTGGCCTAGCTCAATTCACCAAGATTCTAGCAATTCACTTCAAATCCTCCTTCTCTCTCTTTCTAGATGTTGAGTTACTCTCTTTCCTTCTCTCAAAATCTCAGCCAAGAGTGTATATCTATGAGTTCAAGGCCTAATTAGAGCCTTATATAGGATATAATTAAGTTAGCTTAATCAAGTATGATTAAGGTTAATTAGCTAGGTTAAATTCCAACTAATTCAATCAGTTTATTCTAATTATTTTGATTCAAATCAATTTTCAATTGAGGTTGCCATAAAGTTCTAAATATTCTAATTAGTCTATTACGCTAGTCAATTTCAATTTCTGAAGTCGTCTAGGCTCTCAATTTCTGTCTCTAAGTTGTCAATTTGAATAGATATTTCATGTAACAATAGATAGCTACAAAATTAAGCATGCAATCACACAACTAAGCACACAATCATGCAACTAAACTTATTAGAATAATATAATATAATGGTGCGGAGGTCGGGGTCGTCACAGTCTCTCCCCCTTAGAAAGTTTGGTCCTCCAAACTTAAGTTACCTTCAGATGGAAACAAATGTGGATTTTGTTGCCGCATCTCTTCCTCTTTCTCCCAAGTGGCCTCATTCCCATATTGTTCTTTCCACTCGACTTTTACCATAGGGATAGTTTTGCTTCTTAATTGTTTTACTTGCCGATCGATGATTTGCACGGGCCATTCTTCATACATCATATTCTCATCCAAAGTAATTCGGTAATGATCAATCACATGGAACGTATCCCTAAGATACCCACAAAGCAAGGATACATGGAAAACATTATGCACTTGTTCCATTCCCAGTGGCAAGGCAATACAGTAAACAACAGGACCCAACTTCTCGAGGATTTAAAACGGCCTGATATAGCGAGGAGTCAATTTTCTTTTTTTGCCAAATCTCATCTGCCCCTTCATTGGGGTCACCTGGATGAATACATGAACTCCCACTTCGTACTCTAAGTCCATTTTTCACTGATCTGCATAGCTTTTCTGTCGTCTCTGTGCAGTCTTAAGCCTTTTCTGAATGATTTTGATATTCTCAGCCGTCTCTTGCACAAGTTCAACCCCATAAATAGCCCTATCACCAACCTTTGTCCAACAAATTGGAGATCTAATTTTCTGCCATATAGTGCCTCATATGGTGCCATACCAATGCTATATGGAAACTATTGTTATAAGCAAACTCAGCCAATGATAAATAAGTTTCTCAACTGCCCTAAAAATCCAAAACACACATACGAAGCATGTCTTCTAAGGTCTGAATGGTCCTCTCGGTTTGTGGATTTAATGTTGTACTAAATCTCAATTCTATTCCCATTGCCTCCTGCAGATTATGCCAAAATCTAGAAACAAATTTAGGATCCCTATCTGATACAATAGACACTGGAACCCCATGCGGTCGAATAATTTTGTCAATGTAGATAGTAGCAAGTCTATATGCAATAAAGGAAGCCTTTACGGCAAGAAAATGAGCAGCTTTAATCAGTTTATCAACTACAACCCAAATAGAATCCATACCTCTAGGCGTTCGAGGTAGGCCAACAACAAAATCCATGGTGATATGCTCTCATTTCCATTCTGGAATAGGAAGAGACTGAAGCAAACCTGCTGGTTTCTGATGCTCCACTTTTACCTATTGGCATTGTAAGTATTTAGAGTTGAAGTCGGCAATCTCTCTTTTCATGTTAGGCCACCAATACACTAACTTCAAATCTTAGTACATTTTGGTGTTTCCTGGGTGCATAGCAAACACTGACTTGTGGGCTTCCTCTAAAATTTTCCTTTTCAAATCCGCATCATTTGGAACACACAATCTCCCTTAAAATTTTAATATGGAATCTTCAATTATGAACCCCGGTTTAGCCTTAGTGTCAAGTTCATCACAAATCTTCTTCAAAAACTCATCATTCATTTGCTTTCGTTTAATATCCTCAATAATGGTAGGTTGAGCAGACATCGCGGCTATCAAGCTATCTTGTTCATAAGGAACCACTTCAATTTCAAGTTTTTCAAACTTCAGTAGCAATTCTCTCTGATCTGTGAGTAAACAGACAAGATTCCCCATATTCTTTTTACTAAGTGCATCTGCTACAGTATTGGTTTTACCCGGATGATAGTGAATTTGCAAGTTATAGTCTTTGATTAATTCAAGCCATCGTCTTTGACGCATGTTCAACTCTTTCTATGTGAAGAAGTATTTCAGGCTCTTATGATATATGTACGCTTCACATTTGGTCCCATACAAATAGTGATGCCATATCTTTAATGCAAACACAACTACAGCAAGTTCTAGGTCGTGTGTAGGATAGTTCTTCTTGTGTGGCCTCAACTGTCGAGAGGCATATGCAATCACTTTGCCATTCTGCATTAAGACACAACCCAGACCCTTATAAGATGCATCACTAAAGATCACAAAACCTTCGGTACTTGAGGGAATAGTAAGAATTGGAGCTGTGGTCAGTCTTGTCTTCAACTCTAGGAAGGCCATTTCTCTCTGATTCGTCCATTCAAATGTTTTCCCTTTTCGAGTTAATTAGGTCAATGGTACAGCAATTTTTGAGAAGTCCCTAACAAATCTTCGGTAATAACCTGCCAATCCCATAAAACTGCAAACTGCTGACACATTAGTCGGGGTAGGCCAATTAATAGTTGCTTCGATTTTCTGAGGATCAACTAAGATACCATTTCTATTGACAACATGCCCCAAAAATGTTACTTCATCAAGCAAAAATTCACACTTCTTAAATTTCCCGTACAGTTACTTTTCTGTAAGTGTTTGAAGAGTCATTCTCAGATGTTGTTCATGCTCATCCTTACTTTTGGAATAAATCAAGATGTTATCAATGAATACAACAACAAATTTGTTTAGGAAAGGTTTGAAAATTCTGTTCATTAAATCCATAAATGCTGCGGGTGCATTTGTAACTCCAAAAGGCATGACTAAAAACTCATAATGTCCATACCTGGTCCGGAAGGCTGTCTTTTCAATGTCTTCAGCCTTAACCTTCAATTGATGATATCCCGATCTCAAGTCAGTTTTCGAAAATATCTGTGCCCCCTCCAACTGATTAAACAGGTCATCAATACACGGCAAGGGATATTTATTTTTCACTGTTACCTTGTTGAGCTCTCGGTAATCAATGCATAGTCGAAGAGTACCGTCTTTCTTCTTCACAAAAAATACCGGTGCGCCCCATGGTGATGTACTTGGTCTGATAAACCCTTTATCAAGCAATTCCTGCAACTGAGTTTTCAATTCTCTCATTTCAGTAGTAGACATGCAGTAGGGAGTTTTAGAAATTGGTTAAGTTCCCAGTATTACATTAATTGTAAATTCAATCTCCCTATCAAAAAGTTGACTAGGTAATTCATCCGGAAACACATCAGGAAAATCTCTCACCACTAGTATATTTTCTAGAGTAACGTCTATAGTTAGTTCAGTTATCACATTACACAAATACCCTTGACAACCCTTATTTATTAGTTTTCGGGTTGTCATGGCAGATATGAGGTATGGTGGAAGAACTACCCCTTTTCCCTCAAAATAAAATTCATCTTGTCCGGAAGGTCGGAATATTACTCGTTTTAAAGCACAATCAATAGTTGCATAGTATTTAGCTAGCCAATCCATACCCAAAACAGTATCAAAGTGTCTCATGTCTAAAGGTATTAAATCAGCATACAAAACAACATTCCCAAGAAATAATTCACATGCAACAAATACAGTTGAACATAGTATGGATCCCCCCGTAGGTGATGCAACACATAGTATATAGTTCAATATTTCCATAGGTCTATTCAAAGTTTCAACGAAAACCATAGAAACAAACGAATGTGTAGACCCTGAATCAATTAAAGCATAAGCAGGTTTACCACAAATGAAGATTGTACCTGACACTACGGCCTCAGTATTTTGAGTATCCCCCGGAAACAATGCAAAAACTCTTTCTTGCCTTTGTTAATTTCTTGTGGTAAATGGTGTTGCAGCTGGTTTTGTTGTGGGAACTAACCCAATCGAGCTTGTGGCACCTCAATTGCCACCCTGACGTGATTGCGTACAATCCTTGGCGATTTGTCCAAACTTTCCACAATGATAACAAGCCCCTGATGCACGGTAACAAACACCCTAATGATTCCTTCCACATGCGGTATAAGTTGGCGTTGAATTACCACCTTGGCTCGAATCAGTATTGCTAGAACTCCCAGATTTGAACTTCTTATTTGTTGACGTAGTCCCTTTATTAAAATTCTGTTTTCTTCCCTTTCATTCGAAGTTCTATTTACAATTGGCCACATTTCTCTTCGCTATCAACGCCCTATCAAGTACATCCACGTACGTCGGCTATTTGAGCATATTGATTTTATCCAAAATTGGGTCACGCAAACCTCTCTCAAACTGTCTAGCTTTCTTGTAGTCTGTATCGACCATATGGGGTGCGAAGCGAGCTAATTCTGTAAATTAAGCCTCATACTCAGCAACTGATTTGTTTCCCTGCTTGAGTTTCATAAATTCAGATACTTTTTTGTCCCGTACGCATTGAGGAAAGTACTTTTCGTAAAAGATTTCTACAAAATGAGCCCAACTGACATCCTTATTATCATCTCGAACCAACATCCACCAACGCCTTGCATCATCTTTCCAATATAAATGTAGCTAGTTGTACTTTTTGAGCTTCGGTACATGGGAACACTTCAAACAATTTCTTAATCCCTAAGACCCAAGCTTCGACCTTCAATATATATATATATATATTCATGTACGCAATTGCATATAAAATTGTGAAATCATCCCACTCAACACATCAAATGCACATGAATGATATCCCAATGTCTCTTCTAGACCCTTTATAGCTCAATGGACAAGTGAGTGAGATGTAACTCGTGCTCTGATACCACTCTGTCAGGACCCAAACCTGCCCCTATAGGTTAAGCGTCATGATCGACTAGTAATCATAGATTACCTACGGCCTCCATACAAAAATCTCTTAATATAAAGTACGGGGCTTAGCGGAAGTTAAGATGACATAGAAATTATCCATTGAGCTGTGCGTATATGTAGAGATCTAGTATATCAAGCCAAGTTTTTTTTTTCCAAAAGTGTAACCATCATAATTGTACAAAGTCATGTCTTACAAAAATACAACCCCAACCATATACAAATACAAAATCACTAAAATGCACAAAAGGGGTTCGACTAGCATGGCTCCACCTAAGCCTAGTTACTTCACTTGGAAGTTCTTCAAAGGGCTGACTTGGGCAGACTCGAGGCTTTCCTAACTATGATGTTCAGCTTGCCCACCTATATATATATATAGTGAGCTAGAGCCCAATGAGTAATAACAGAATAAAGAGGTTATATGAATGAAGCTCAATAATATTGTCAAATCAAATTTCATTTCATCACCAAGATCTTTATATATCGATTTATGTGGTACATCCATTAAGTGACAACATTCCAATGATAACGGACCATATGTCAATCAATCCAAAAGCCATGGTATTGTTTCCCTCAGGCAAGGGACTAGCCATGGTATTGTTATCCCCAGGCAAGAGACTAGCCATGATATTGTTACCCCCAAGCAAGGGCCTAGCCATGGTATTGTTATCCCCAGGCAAGCGCCTAGCCATGGTATTGTTACCCCCAGGCAAGGGTCTGGCCATGGTATTATTACCCCCAAGCAAGAGCCTACATTCGATGGATGCCACAAAACCATTTCAAAACATAACTTCATTCATTATAAGAAAATAACTTTTTCAATAGGCCATGCTATCAATTATCAAATCATTTCAATAATTCATTCAATCAATCACATATCCATTTTGATAGCAATAACATTTTCGAAAGTAAAGATAATTTGGACATATCTTTATAAAGTTATTACTCACAGTGGTTTGTGTTGTCACTAAGCCTCAAACGTCCACCTAAACAAAACACATAACAAAACACAATTGAAACTCCATTTCATTTTCACTCAGTTCTCTTTATGTGTTTCTAACTCATTCTATGATTATATGAGTCCAAATGGTGCCTAAAAACACTAGGAGTGGCATGAGGATGCAAATATGCACTTAAAAGAGTTAGTCAAAATTTGTTGAAAACATGGTCTCCGCTCGAGCGTAAATTCCTTCGCTCGAGCGGGGGTTCAAAAATAAAGGTGGTCGCTCGAGGGCAACTTCTATTGCTCGAGCAATATGCAAACTTGGCAAAAGTACTGGTTGCATGAAATTCGCGCTCGACGGTCGCTCGAGTAGAAGACTAAGTAAAAAAGGTCCTTGCTCAAGCGCCATTTTGGTCACTTTGATAAGTATAAAGATAGACTAGTTATCAAAGGATATAAGCAGCGCAAAGGCTTGGATTATTTTGATATGTATTCACCTGTGACAAGGATTACATCCATTCGCATGGTGATTGCGATAGCAGCTTTACGTGGTCTGGAGTTACATCAGATGGATGTAAAGACAACTTTCTTAAATGGAGATTTAGATGAAGAAATCTACATGGAGCAACCCGAGGGGTTCTCAGCTCCAGGACAAAATAAGAAAGTCTATAAGTTTGTCAAATCATTGTATGGTTTGGAGTAAGCTCCCAAGTAATGGCATGAGAAGTTTGACAACACTCTGTTGTCAAATGGGTTCAAAATCAATGAGTGTGACAAATCCGTATATGTCAAAGATACTGACAGAGGTTATGTCATTTTGTGCCTATACGTAGATAACATACTCATTGTTGGTAGTAATGATGAAATGATTTGAACTACCAAGAGCTTGTTAAACTCTAAGTTTGACATGAAAGATATAGGCATTGCAGATGTAATTCTAGGTGTTAAGATTACCAGAACATCTTATAGTATTGCACTTTCTCAATCTCACTATGTTGAGAAGATACTTGAGAAATTTGGTAAATCAAATACAAGTGTGTCTAGGACACCGGTAGACGTAAGTCTACATTTGACCAAGAACAATGGTGAGAGTGTTTCTCAGCTAGAATATTCTCACGTCATTGGTAGTTTGATGTATCTAATGAGCTGTACAAGGCCAAATATAGCCTACTCTGTTAGCAGGCTTAGAAGATATACGAGTAATCCAAATACTACTCATTGGAGGGGCATTATGTGGATGTTAGGCTATCTATGCTACACCCAGGGTTATGGGCTGCATTATACTAGATACCCAGCGGTACTAGAAGGATATAGTGACGTCAATTGGATATTTGATATAAAAGACTCCAAATCCACTAGTGGTTATGTGTTTACCCTCAGAGGGGCAGCCGTGTCTTAAAAATCTTCCAAGAAAACGTGTATATCGAGATCAACGATGGAATCTGAGTTTATTGCTTTGGATAAAGAAAATGAAAAAGTTGAATGGCTTCGCTAGTTCGTTGAGGATATTCTACGTTGGTCCAGACCTATGTCAGCCATCTATATTCATTGTGACAGCCAATCGGCGATTGGGCAGGTACAGAGTAATATGTATAATGGAAAGTCTAGACATATTCGTCGTAGACATAATTCCATATGAGAACTACTCTTAAACGAAGTTGTCACTTTAGATTATGTAAAGTCTCAGGACAACATTGCAGATCCGCCAACCAAAAGGTTAAATCGAGTGCTAGTAGAGAAGTCGTCAGAAGGAATGGGGTTAAGGCCTTTAGTGTAAGGTGTTACTGGAATGGAAACCCAACCTAGTTGACTAGAGATCCCAAGATCTAGGTTCAATGGGACAACCTAATTACATGTAACAGTGGTATGTCACTGAGAAGGTTAAACTTCTAACCATTCCTTTTATCAATGATACCTGCAAGTGTAGAGATTAAGCTGAATATAGCAGGATACTTAAGTAAAGTCACCTATGGGAGTGTGAAGTGGGACCGCTTCTATAAGAATTGACAGGGCCTAATTCTTTAAACCACTCCTAGAACCAGGCTAGTGTTCCAGGCCCAAACCAGACACAACAGTGAGAATAGAACAATGGTTGGAGTAATTCCTGTGTGAAGTCTATTGTCTTGGTTTACATAAATGGCAGAATAGTTCAAGACCTTGTGTTCACTGGACAGCTAGTAAATATGATAGACTTCACTAGGAGGGGTTCAAAGCCAAAAGCTACCTTTTCCGATGCCGGGGTTATTCTGTTGCACTCTCTTCGAGTCTTTATTGTTAAGCATTGTCCGTTTGTTGTTATTGGGTCAATTTTTATTCATGTGAGGGATTGTTGGAAAAATAATGGTTTTTTGGTGACTTTAATGCAATATTGAAGTGGGTACCAGTTCTCAATTAAGGTGGAGTAAAGTGGGTTTAGATTCTTTGTAGTGAGATCTTTACACCACAAAAAAAAAAATGATTAAAAACTATTAAGATTTGAATAAGAAATTGACTCATTAAGTTGGCCTCATAAAAAAGGTGTTGGGAAATGTGTAAAGCCTTTATCCTACATTGATTATAGAGGAGAGTATTGATGGGTATTTAAAACCCATTTTTTGCATAAGGGTGCAAGCCCTTTGGGGCATCCAAATTTTTCGAAGGAAGAGAATTATAAATGCTTCGAGGATGGACTTGGGCCAAGAATATGGTTCCAGTTGGTTATGCAAAAATTGCCACATGCGTGCGCGCTGCCCGAACCAAACCGAGCCTAATCCGGGTCCGTGGTCCGTGATCTGTAGACCGTGGGTCATGGATCGTAGATCTTGGATCTTGGGACTTGGGCTTGCTAGAATGGATTAAGTGTGGGAGTTGGGCTTAGTCCACCCATCTTAATCTTTTTGGGCCAAGACAAATGTGTGGGCTGCAGAAATATGTACACAGAACCTAGTCTCCTTTATTGATGATGGAATTAAACCCATCAGTTTTGCAGAATTAATTCAGATTAATGCAGAATTAACTCCTAAATTTGTTGCAGGAGAGCCTCTTCCTCTCTCCCTCCATGTGTATAAAATGAGGTCTTCTCTTTCAGCTTTCTACACAAGAAAGTTATTCTAGTCTTTCAAATGTTTTCTAGTTTTGTTATTTTCTTCCTGTGAGAGACTGTTGCAAAGTTCTGTTTGTCGAAGCTATTCAGTCGGCGCATTATGTAGCTGGTCCAACCGTCGTATCCTGGGAGACAGACATCGAACAACGTCCAGTACCCAACTGGTAATGCGGCGAATCTGTTTTAAGAACATTGTCTAGTGCAAGCTTCGGTTTGCTTTCCTTTGCTATTTTATTTTATGATGTATTGTAATTTTCAGCATACTTCATGTTTTGCAAATTGAATTGTTTATGAATCTAATTGTATTTAATCACACAATTTGTACAACAACAAATGCTTAATGTAAGAAATTATATTTCTAATAAAATAACAATAGATGAGTTACATTGGTAAAAAAATAATCACATACCTTAAACCTCTTCTTTAACCTAATACGACTTGACCTAAATATGGTTAATATTAATATTCTTTAACATACATGGATTCTATAATATAGGGTTAAGGAGAAGTAGAAACGGAAGTAAGGGGGGTTGGTGAGACGGATCACAATAGTGGTGGGAGGTGGTGGTGGAAAAAAAAGCTCGGAGCGTGTAGTGGAAGGGATAAGGGTTGGAGATGGAAATGACAATGGCAATTGATGGCAGTGGATAATAAAGTTAGGGTTAGGAGAATATTTTGAGATTGGACAAGATGGTGGTATTTTCGTGTCATTTGAAAATGAATGGGGTGAATTGAATATTTATATATATATATATATATATATGTGTGTGTATGTATATGTATATAAAATTCAAATTGAATGTGATGTAAATTGAGTAAATGGTGTGTAAATAGAATTACCCAATACAAAATGGTGGGAATTACCCATGCAATTTACTAAAATATCCTCATCTTCTAATTTTCTTCTTCATTTTCCTTGCTTTGTAAATCTGACTATGGATTCTTGTCATTTGTCAAACCTTCCCAACTATCCCCCAACACTTCATACACCATCACTAACCCTTTATCCACCCTCCTTTACTTGAAACCCCTCATCTACCCATTCTCATTCTACTCTACCTCCATCCCCCTCTTTCATCAAAGTCCTCTCTGTAACGCCCCAAAATTGGGCAAGGTATATTTATTTATGCTACAAAACCCACATGATAGACAAACACATATATATAGCTAACTATTCCATACATCCATTTCCATTAAATCCCAAATGTCAAATACATGTTATTCACATCTCAATGCCCTAGTTCCAATCCCAAGCATACATTTTACAACAAGTATGAAATGGAAGCCAAACAGATAATAAGTGCCCTACAGGCTTACAAATTTATCTAAGAACACTCTTGGTTACACAAAATGGAATTTCAACTCAACGCAAATACAGCCCTAGGCTTACATTTAACAAATAACAATAAAACAAAAATGAAGCCTCAGCTCCGAGTCCTCCCAAGTCAATGCCTTGGCGGAAGCGTAGCACCTATACCTGAAATGGTTTCCCTAATAGAGTGAGCCACATCCTAATAGAGATATACTACACAACATATGAACCATGACAAGATTAAAGAGGGGTATGCTCATGCCATGCTCATGATAAAATAATTTATCTCTCTTTTTTATAAAGCATGCAATGCTGAGATGCAACAATAGATATAAAACCATTTCCATTTAAAACCATATATGTTACATGAATACAAGCTCTGTGAACCTCTGGATGAGGGTTTGCAAGTAGGCCTTAATGCACTACCACTGTCATTTTTACCAATAAACTAGAAGGCTCGACACCTAACTGCACGGTTCTACACCCCCTACCCAGATTCACCAAGTATTCATCTTTTTGCAAACAGATACATTTCCAATGAAATGAATGTAATGTAACGTCCAATGCAACAAATGAGGAATGTGGTTCAATTTACCTAAGTCTCATGCATTTCTACAACAATCATGGTTATCCTCCACCGATAGCCCAAAACATATATTTTTAAACAAATATTTAAACAATTAAATTTCAAAAAAATTCTAATAAATACAATCTATTCCACATCTTATCAAATATGAACAACTACACTAGTTTTCATATCACAATCACGTCCGGTAACCTCTCAAGGTCCATTTCTAATCGTGTCGGTTTTATTCCAACAAATACATTAAGCAAGATAATGCCGTTAATGCCCAAGAAAATATCATTTTCTTTCCAAACTCATTCTCCAAACATTATTCAACTATGACATCATATTTTGATCAAAAGCCCCAAAAGTTAAACATAATTTCTTTGTTTTCTTTAAAAATACTCTTTTGGTCGCAAACCGATAAAAATTTCAAAACCGATCGAGTCGAAGTCTGTTTTTGTTCAAATTTAAAACATAACTCTTTCATAACCTTACAAACATATTCCAAGTTTACACTTTCGCAATTTGGGCATCAATTCTTTATTTTTCTCAAAATTTCTCTTTTAAGCAAATACATCACAAATTTTCCAAAAATTCTAATTAAATTATATACAACTCTAAACTCCATATAATCAAGTAAAAGTGCATAAAGAAGTGTAAGAAAAATCCCTACCTTTAAAAGAGAAGAGGAGAAAAGCCCCAAAAATCAATCCTCCTGAAATTCAATCTTCACCAGTCAAAACAATGTCCTCAACACACTCATCATTTTGGCCTATAGGACTAGGGTGAGATTTTAACTCTAAATGTGATGGATCAAGAGTTTTATGTCTTGAAAGTTAAAAAAAATGAAAATAAAAATAAAAAATAAATTGAAAGAGAGAGAGCAGCCGAGAGAGAGAGAGAGAGAGATAGAAAGTGTCTCTGCCAAAACAAAATAAAGAAGAATAAATAAAGAAAAGGAGTAAGGGAAGAGGGATGGGGGTAACCCACGTGGGTTGCCTCCTTTATTACTTTAATTTATTATGTATATATATATACATCTATCTATCTACACTTACATCTATAAATATATATATATATATATCTATTAAAATTTTATTTTAACATCTTAATATTTTTGTGGGGATATATTTCTTGGATACCAACACATGCATGACGAAGCTGACATATAAGCCAAAGTGTCACATATCATGGTAGTTACGCCGAGGTGATCTCGGGGTTGCCGAGGTTATCTCCGAGGATATCGGAATCCGAGATAAGCGGAGAAATGGATAAGAGGTAAGAGTCCTAAAGAGAAGAAAAGACTTAGCCAAGATAAGGATAAAGTTCTTAGGGAGTTTATCTTTATCTCTTGAAGAATCCAAAGTCAGTATTGAATTGGAGTCCATAGAAGTCAGGCTTCTAGTGGGACTAGGATTGAGTAAACTATAAAAGAGAGGCACCCCCATGGGTCTAAGGTACGCAGTTTTATACTCAAGCTTGTGAGTTTAGCACTTGATTATCTTTGAGAGATATACTGACTTGATCGTCGGAGTGCCCCCGGGTGGAAGAGCCACTGCCGGAGCCCTTTTCTTTCTGTTACAGGTTATTGAAGCCATCTATTCTGCCGGTGCTCTCCAGCTGATTACTAGGCGGGCAGTGTGGTAAGAAAATTACCCCCACAATGTGTAATGATTTACATGAGCTGTAAACACAACAATAACTCCTCAATGATGGTACTACTATTTCTTATTGTTTGAATCAAACAAGAATGACGAACGGTCTAATCCAATCTGCCCTACCATCGTGATAACATCTCATTCTAATTACATCCGCAAAATTATTTCACCAATATGAAGTAACAAATTTTCAATAGACTCAAAAACAAAATTTCTACACCCACCAGCTATCCATGATATTAAGATGCATTTTTCCAAAGAAGCTACCCCTCAACTTAAAACCACTCGTATTAGAATTTGGACAAACAATTTATAATAGAAGGGAAAATGTAGGTGATTCTTGCAACATATAAGGGGTTAATCAAAATCTATCGAACTCGCAATTAGAATACAACCGTACTCGCAATCTCACTTGAACACGTTTAAACACACCCACAAAATTTGCTTACTCCACACAACTAACTCAACAGGTCACAGCAACAAAAGAATCCCACTACTTTGAAGAGCATTCAGAAAAGTATTCAAATATTACACACCATGAAAGATGACTCACCACAAACAAATTTTTTTTTTCCCCTTCATAATCTAGTGCAATAATTTACATAATATCCATCCAAAGTGATTATCTCAAGACTCTTAACCAATGAGAGCACCCTCCCTTTAAAGACACAATTCAATGATATATTTTGTAATCGCAACCGTCACATGACAACTAACTCATCTTAATATTAAAATGAATTCATACGCGGTTACCCAATTGAATAAAACTATCACAAATAATGACTTCAAATATTTCATCTCACAAGAACCTCCACTCATTCTCTAGAACAATCATATTCTTCCCTGAATTATTCCAAAAACAAAATTCACAGATCACCTTAGCCTCAACTGCTTCACTTGAATAACAAGAAACGCCAACCCTTATGAAACATAATGCAATCATGCCAAATACACTACTCGAAAACTCTCAGCCACAACTTTAATTGCCCAACCAAGCAATTTCTGTATTATTTTTACCTATCCACTCTATTTTTTTCACTCGATGAACCAACTAACAGTTTACGCAAACTTGTCTACATCCACCTACACAATTTCATTCTAACATAGAATTTACCCAAACGCTCACACAATGCACTTCGAGTCCAATAGAATTCATCAAGACTAGATTCACATTCTAACAATACTAAGGTACTCCCAACAAATACTCATAGTTGTAGTGACTTTGAAATCTCCTTTGAAGTCTCTAGTCAGCTCGCTTCTACCCAAATTCTAAAAGATATAACCACAAGCTATGATGCCACTCATTCACTCTTTAAAAAAAAAAAAAAAATCTATGTCAACAATAGTCATTCCATAACAATTTCCAAGACTAACAAAATAACGAAAGTACTTCATACCAATTTATTCCCCGATGAGAGGTCTGCCAAATAACTTCTTCTAAGGTAATATCACCACAAAACACGATGAACAAAATTAAAATAAGGAATCATCCTCTATTAGGCAAAACTAAATACATTTTAATTAAAAAAACACTTTCCACTTAAGGTCAAATACACTCATCAATTCAATGGTAATATTAGACCAACATACCAACAACATGAATTCTTACCACATTTATAGCAAAACGAAGGATCAATATAAGGGATTCACAACTCTTACTCCACAGATACAAAACAATCTTGAGCTAAAGGACAAAGGATACAAAATAATCTCCATTTCCATTACATGAACCACACCATCACGACACACACCAAATTTAACTCAAAACACTCTCATATACCTTCCATGTTCACAATTTCTAACTTATACATAAAAGTAACTGTAAAAGTTAACATCAATTACTCTCAATGGATTAAGCATAAATTCCCATAGAAATACTCAAATTACCACCATACTAATTATCCTAAAACACCTAATTTAGAATTATAATATCCTCACAAAGTAATCTTAAAAATTTCCTCTAAAAACATTGGCTGCTAACACAACTCCACAACATCCATCACATCATGTCCCTCAACACTCATTTATTGCACTCAAGAATATCAACAACTAACTCTAAGACAATGGACTTCACCAATCTCGAAGGCACTCGGAACTCGCCTACATGTTCTAAAATATCAACTCACGAGTCAATGTTGTTACTACTAATAATCCCATCAAATGGCATAACCCAAATCAAATTTAATCTCATTCCAATCTATCTCAAAGTTATTTATCTCATTTGCCCTCTTAGGATTTGCAGCAAAATTATAAATAAAACAAACTCTCTAAGAAACACATCTTTTACTACACGATATAATTTCTATCATGCTAAGACTACGTTTATTCCCAAACACATACCAAATAATTGGCCTAGGGCCCATTGCTAACCTTATAAGTAGTCCATTAAGCAAGTGAAACAATCCAACTATAACTAACTTCGTCTATCCCAAGAAAATTTAGAACTAATTTTACGTGTTCTAATGTCAACAATCCAAAGCATATTATCTTAGATTACTTTAATCATTATTAAAGTCACAACCAAACCAAACTATTAGAATAAGGTTAATCTCTAACTCACTCTACTTCTAAGATTTTTTTCATCTAGTCCACTTCTACAAACTTGATATAAAATTGAAAAATAATTAACTCCTCATAACAACAAACCAGTCGCTACACAACACAAACTCTACTATTTTAAGGTCACATTTACACCCACAATCATACAAATCGGTTAACCTACACTTTAATACTAATTCCACAACATCTTGACCAATCATCCCAACCATATTACTCTAGCTTACACCTTCTTCATGGTGAAAAGGTATCCTCCTACATGAGAACATCCCGGGCACCCCAAGTGTCTCTATTACGGCCTCTCCCGCTTTATAACATCTTATATAAGAGACAGAATTTAGCTCAGAAATAAGTACTCCACACTAGTTCTAACACGCTGCATACGGATTAAACATAGACATACACATGTATCTACATCACATAAGGAAAACCATGTAAGCACATAGTCACATAGAGCACATACAAGTTACCCCTCCAAGATATTGACTCATTCCACAAACATTCAAAGACTTCCAAATAGAAATAGCATTGATCAGGTGTTTTTCTGAAAGGACCTCAAAGAATTTTGTGGACTCAAATCACATCTCAAAAGTTAAACCCTATACCGACATAGTCATATAAACATGTTATCACATAGCACATAAGATATGCAACATTTCTCACTAGCGAAATGAACCCACTGTGGTAAAAACCACTTCCCAAGAGCCCCAAGTATTCAAACCCGGTAGCTCTGATACCAAGTTGTAACGCCTCAAAATTGGGCAGGGTATATCTATTTATGCTACAAAACCCACCTGATAAACAAACATATGTATATAGCTAACTATTCCATACATCCATTTCCATTAAATCCCAAATGCCAAATACATGCTATTTATATCTTAATGCCCCAGTTCCAATCCCAAGCATACATTTTACAACAAATATGAAATGGAAGCCAAACAGATAATAAGTGTCCTACAGGCTTACAAATTTATCCAATAACATTCTTGGTTACACAAAATGGAGTTTCAACTCAACGCAAATACAGCCCTAGGCTTACATTCAACTAATAACAATAAAACAAAAATGAAGCCTCAACTCCGAGTTCTCCCAAGTCAATGTCTTGGCGGAGGCATAGCACCTGTACCAGAAATGGTTTCCCTTATAGAATGAGCCACAGCCCAGTAAAAATATACTACACAACATATGAACCATGACAAGATTAAAGAGGAGTATGCTCATGATAAAACAATTTATCTCTCTTTTTATAAAGCATGTAATGCTGAGATGCAACAACAAATATAAAACCATTTCCATTTAAAACCATATCTGTTACATGAATGCAAGCTCTGTGAATCTCTAGGTGAGTGTCTACAAGTAGGCCCTAATGTACTACCACTGTCATTTTTACCAATAAATTGGAAGTCTCGACACCTAACCGCACAGTTCTACACCCCCTACCCAAATTCACCAAGTATTCATCTTTTTGCAAACAGATACATTTCCAAACATTTCTCAAAAACAGATACATTTCCAATGAAATAAATGAAATGTAATGTCCAATGCAACAAATGAGGAATGTGGTTCAATTTACCTAAGTCTCATGCATTTCTACAGCAATCATGGCTATCCTCCACCGATAGCCCAAAATAGATATTTCTAAACAGATATTTAAACAATTAAATTTCAAAAAAATTCTAATAAATACAATCTATTCCACATCTCATCAAATATGAACAACTACACTATTTTTCATATCACAATCACGTCCGGTAACCTCTCAAGTTCCATTTCTAATCGTGTCAGTTTTATTCCAACAAATACATTAAGCAAAATAATGTCGTTAATGCCCAAGAAAATATCATTTTCTTTCCAAACTCATTCTCCAAACGTTATTCAACTATGACATGCTATTTTGATCAAAAGTCCCAAAAGTTAAACATAATTTCTTTGTTTTCTTTAAAAATACTCTTTTGGTCACAAACCGGTAAAAATTTCAAAACCAATCGAGTCGAAGTCCGTTTTTGTTTAAATTTAAAACATAACTCTTTCATAACCTTACAAACATATTCCAAGTTTACACTTTCGCAATTTGGGCATCAACTCTTTATTTTTCTCAAAATTTCTCTTTTAAGCAAATACATCACAAATTTTTCAAAAATTCTAATTAAATTATATACAACTCTAAACTCCATATAATCAAGTAAAAGTGCATGAAGAAGCATAGGAAAAATCCGTACCTCAAGCTAGAAGAGGAAACAAGCGAAAATTCCAATTTTCGACTTTGTTGGATTTCGATCTCCACCAGTTAAAACGTTGCTCTCACTAAGCTCTTCACTTTGATCTTAAGAACTATGGTCTAAAACCTAATAGATTTTGGTAGATCAAAGATTTTATATGATAAATGTAACCCAAAAAAAATTAAGAGAGAGAGAGAGAGAGAGAGAGAGACCAAATAGAAAGAAAGAAGAAAAATAGAGAAAGTGTTCTGCCTGCCAAGAGGAAAGGAAATAAGAGAGGAGAAAGAGAGAGGGAAAAAGTGTTGTTTTCAAAAAAAAAAAAAAAAAATTTCAAATCAATACAAATATCTATCTATACATATACATATATATATATATATATATATCAATTAAAAGTATATTTCAACATCATTAATGACAAAAAGGATATAATATTTTCTCACCACAAAATATATTTTGCTTGATGGTGCACACCATAAATATTTGTAACTCTCTCAAGATTATAAAATAAATAATAATAACAATAACAACAATAATACATGGTTACAAACGAGTCATAATTCAATCAATTGGGTCCAAAATGAATGGAGTTTAATAAATTAAAATAAATCTGCAACTAAGATTAAAATATAAATAAATTTTAAAATACTTAAGGTTGTCCCCACCATTCACATAATTAAATATGAACCAAAATGATTAAGTATGGGCTAATCAAATAAAACTCAAAAATTGAATTTATATCTCATTTATTACTCAGGACCCAAGAATCACTATAACTAAAACTAAAAAAAATAATTTTGCCAAGCGGGTCTTACGAAGTCGAAATCAAGAAGTAATTCAATTTATTTTCACCAATTTAAATAGAATGGTTCACGACACCACAACAATAATAATAAGGGCAAAGTTCAATTTGATTTAACTCGTTATACCGTCTCATCCCACTCAACATCCTAATTGGCTTAAACCTTAGCCATTGTAACCCTCAAAACCTTTCAACACCTCCCTATCGAGGCCTCATGTCGTCCCTCCTCCCTTTCCCTTTGCTATTATGAAACTAGTAAGGTGCAAGTTTAATGTATGTAAGGTGCATGTCCAAACTATGTATTTTGCAGCAGTAGAGGAGAGATAGTGTAAGATGGTAAAAGGAAAGGAGAATGCAAGGGTTTGGATGGTTCTAGTGGCTAGGGTTTGGGTCAACAAAGGTATTGAATTGAGTGCGAATGGTTTGGAGATTGCAGAGGTGGATAAAAGAAGTGGTAAGGATAACGAGAATGGATAGGAATATGACGACGGTCACGGGGTAACGGGAATTGGTAGGGAGAAAGGTGAAAGAGGTCATGGGGTTGGGTAAGGAAGTACTGGGGTGGGCGAGAAATCGCGTGGACATGGCGTGATGGTAGAAAAGCATAGAGGTAAAGATAGGGTTATTTTCAAAAGAAAATGAAAGAAATGAGGGTATTTTCATAATTTTATCTAAAGATTTCATGATTTTGTAATTTTTTTTTACTATTTTATTTCTATTATAGAACTCAATCTCTTTTATTTATGCATTTTCTAAAATTTTGGAAATAGATTCAAACATACAAAATTTAAGGAAATCTTTTTTACTTCAATGTTTAAATGGGTTTAAACTTGAAAAACTTCAGACAAGTTGCTTGTGTCCACTTTAGATAGTAGAATTGTATTTTAGAAATCACAAATAAGTTGTTTTGTCCACTTCAAATAATAGAATTGTATTTCAGAAATCACATGGACACAATATTATAAGAAACATTTAACCATATCCACAGGCTGTATAGATCAGAGAGTCAAACTAATAGTGATGGCAGATTAGTGGGTCAATGGATCCATGATAGTACAAATTTAGAGACTCAAGAGGTGGCTCGTATGGATTCTAAAGGTGGCTCTCACAATAGTATAACACGCAGTTCCACACAACACTTTGTTCCAAACTAGAGGGTAACCAAAGTGACAAACAGAGGGCCAATGGTTATTTATGTCCCCCAAGGTGTGGAAGCTCCATGATGGTATTTGCAAAAACATTTATTCAGGTGATAATTTATCAAAACTATATTTAATAAACAGTTATATTCATGGGCTTTCCTTTTTACACAAATAGGGTTCATAAAATAGATAATACCATTGAAATGATAACATAGTGTGTAGAGCATGATTTACATAAATTAGTTTATGATACAACTCGCCTATATATCAAATTATAAATGTAACGCCCTGCAATTTTCTCACAAGAACATGCCACAACAAACACAATAATATACCTAAAAAGTCATCTTTCTCATTGAACTAAGAGTTAAGAGATTACAATTCATCATGTACATTCCCACAATACCTGGGATTCATATCCCAGTTCAATGAATTGGATAGTCTTACAAAATATTAGCCTCTAGGGCATACAATGCAACAAAACAATTTTTGATAGTCCTGTTACAAAAATCCCCTATTCAAAATAACAAAACACCCATGAATCAACTTTCCCCAAAAGGAGCTATTGCTTGTTCCAATCCATTAGTGAGGTGGGACTTCATCAACTCCTAAAAAATAAAATAAGGTTGAGCTATATGCCCAGTAGAAACACATTTAACTAAGTATTTAATTCTTTGAATAAGATTATGGTATCCTTGCGGCAAAACATTACAAGGAAATTTGTCTTCACATGTAACCTTTATCAATCATAAAGATTCATGATAACCAAACAGTGACAATTACAATTCATGTCATCTAGCACAACAATTAAACAATCACAACCATAGAAAGCAAGCAATGAGTCCATCTGTAAGACTCCAATTCAAAACACCCTTTGCTTTTGTTTTAAAAACCGCCCCCACTTTTGCCGGCTATTATACAGCAAGGAGTGTACGCCCAAAGAAAACCATCCATTTTTTCACTTTTGCTGGCTACAATACTGTAGGACTTTATAGACACCCAAAAATATTTTTCCCACATTCGTTCAGCGATAAGCTTAGACAGGGCATTTGGGCATCTTTTAAACTCCCCGCATGGGTACCAACACAACACCACATTTCCAAAACCGACTTTTACCTGGACTCGTGCACAATCAACAATTCAATCACATTTTGTTACATCAACAAGCATCTAGATTACAAAGGAATGGAATACAACACAACATTCAAAGAAAATAACATTCAAGCCACAAATCCTTTACCATATCAACATCCATGTCTTTCATCTCTTTATTATTCACAATATTCCATGAATCAATGGAAATTCTATTCAATTTAGTGTTTTCTACTCAAGTTGAGAATTTAGGGTTTTATCAAATTTGGGAGTTTTTCTCCTTCATCATAGATATAGGTTTTAACAACATTTCTATACATGTTTTAAAATAAAGAATTAAGAAATTTCAAGCAAAAGTCATGTATGGGTTTAATCCAACAAGATCCTCAAATTAGTTCATAAGTCACAACAATACCATGAAATCTCTTCAAAATAAAGAAATATTAGGGTAAAAGTATCCCTACCTCAAGTTGTGAAGAGGAAGACTCGAAAAATCCGAAGTGGACGAAACCACTAACTTCTCGGGTCAATAGAAAGCCCTTGACAAGATCTATAATCTTCTTCAAAGGACCTAGGTAAGAAGATGCTTCTAGATGAGTAGATCTAAAGATCCAAGCGGGAAAAGTTGAGCTTAGAGAGGAAGAAGAGAGACTCACGGTTTGAGAGGAAAAATGAGAGGAAAATAATGAGAGAGAAGTGGTTTTGGTCTATTTATAGTAGTAGAAAAGTAGCCCTAAGATTATTGAAAAGAATAATTCCAACACCCTCCAAAAGTAAGGCCCAAACGAGCCCAAAATTCTAGAAATAACACACAGGGATCAACCCCTGGTGTGGTGGTGTCGACCCTACAGGAAGAAATGACAATGCTGGCAGCCGGCAAGGTGTCAACCCTTAGACCAGAAGGGTCGACACTAAATTCCAGCAACTAATACCCAGATTCTATAGTATACAAGGGTCAACCCTTTCCAGACTGGTGTCAACCCTTGAGGCCAACCATAAAAGACAGGTGTCGACACCACCAAGGCTGGTGTCGACACTAAATTTCAATAACTCTTCAAAAACACATCAACAGATAAGGGTCGACCCTTAGGAAGGCTAGTATCGACCCCAAAACAGAATTTCTAAGTTCCCAACGAACTTTTCGACAAGAACAAGTGCGAATGAACAAACCCTAACGAGTTTAAATCGAATTGTAAAGACTCCCAAAAGAAAATAAACCCTCAAAACCTCAAAACCAGTGCGAATGAACAAACCCTCAAAACCAATATACAACAATATCAAAGACTCCCAAAAGAAAATAAAGGGATTAAATACACCTTTCAATAGATTAAAGGACACAAGTGCTACAATAAAGACCGATTGATTGCCTAATTGTCCCCCAAGACCTCTGATCAATCATTTGTTTGACCCTTGCTCGGACTCTCCAATTCCCCATTTCTTTCTTATTCCATCCACGTATAGAACTTATGTATATATTAGCATTCAACCCATGCTATGCACAGTTAAATACATATGATAATGACATACATTAATATTTATAAATTTATAGATTTTAAAAATATTTTTATTTTAACTTTTGAGATGTATGATAAGGATATTGATTAATATTGCATGAATTTTTAGATCATAAAATTTTGAGAAAAAATTATTTTACTCTATAAGGTAGTCGAGAAAGGTGCAATTTAAGTGGGTCTAGCTTGAGTAATTTAAGTTTGTAAAATTTTATAGCTTTAAGGTTATTTTAAATTTGGTCAAGATTAAGAAAAAATTTACTGAATCAAATTAAATTCAATTAAGGTTTGAGTAGGGATTGTCACAATCTAAGCATTTCAATTTTTTATTGTTTACAATATATAACGTATACATTGAAACTTGAAAAAAAAAAAAAGTTTAGTTCATAACATAAATTTTAGATCAATTTATGTTCATTTTAGGAATTTTTAAAATTTTTCTTATATTATAAATGAATTGAAACATCATGTAGTTACTACTTTTAATTTTTATTTTTATTTACTATCATATTATTTGAAAAATATATCAAATTTTACAATTAAGGATAATATTTAAGTATATTATATGATGTAATTAAAAATTTCATGTAAAATTTTTTATTATTAAAATTTTATCAAAGATTAATATTTACATACTCAACTTTTAACACCTTTAAAATTCTAAATACAAATTTGTTGGTTGAATTTAAAATATAAAATTATATTTATTTAATATTTATCAATTACACATAATGTTTTAAGATTAAATTTTTTTAAAATTAAATTTAAAACTAAGTAGTATACAAATTTACCTTAACGAATACTTTAAATAGAAAAAATTAATCATGAAAAAAATTATTTTCTATATAAGGAGACTTATATACATTTAAATCAAATAAAGCATTAAATATATAATGGGAAAATTGTAATATAAGTTAGGAAAGTCTAATTTATGTTTACTATTTTTTTTTTGGTCAAATTAAATTGCTTAAATAAAAAAAGAAATCGGTATACTAAAATATTTTTTGTTATCTGCTCATTTAAAAAAATATATCTGTGATTAAACTTTTGTGATTAGGGACAACAGAGTAGGTATGAAAATGTAAATTCATTCCAATTCTCCCGGAAGGTTTCGAGTGCGCCCGATAGTTCAAACCCCCGTCTCGTTTTCACGAGTGTGCAATGTGAAACAAATGAGATTTCAAATCTAGCAAATTCATAGAAAAATAACTAATCACAAGAAATGCCAAACATGGACTGTATCACTAGACTTAGGGACCTAATTTTTTGGAAAAATTAGGAAACTCATGACTCGTGTCAAAAGCCATTGTCTATCACAATCAAAGTGTCTTGGCTCAAGAACTTAGGTACGAAGGGAAAAAAGTCATGAATTGAGCACCCTCACTCAATCGACCAAATATTGTAGTAGCCTGGGTTTGGGATTGACCCATTTTATTCCTTCGAGTTGGGAAACAAGGTTGTCCCAGGTGTTTTGACCTCGTCAGGGTGGTCTGGAACCTTATGGGGCTTCGGGTTGGCTATAAAGCAGCAACCGAAGTTTGTTGGGCAAGCCTGGTCGCACTTGCAACCAAAGTATTCGCGGCCGTGATGGAGGAAGATGGAGATCTCGCCTGCAATGGGCCACAACTGGCCGCCACCAAAAGTGGCCTTCAGGTCTATTGGCTGAGGAGGTGAGCGCATTGCCTGTGAGGGGCCACGATGTCAAGTTGCTAGTAAACAGGTCGCTCTCACAATCAAGGTGGTCGTGCTCGCGTTGGAGCATGTCATGCCCACGACTTGTTAAGGTGGCATGTCCGTGCCTGTGATAGTTTAGACCGCGACTGTGATGAGTCGTGTATATAAGTCTGTTAGTGCGCTGAAAAGTCATTTTTCTAGTTCTCTCTCTCTCTCTCTCTCTCTCTCTCTCTCTCTCTCTCTTCTCTCTTATTCCATCTTTTTTGGGTTTCTTCAACCTAAAACCTTGAGTTTCATCTAGCTACATCCATTTTCTACCCCTAGTTTCATAGAACAAAACATAGAGGGTGATGAGGGCGTCATTTTAATCTGAGCGGATCATGTTTCTGTCATCGATGGATTTTCGAATTTTCTCCTCTTTGCTTCAAAAGGTAAGGATTCTTGAGCTTATTTTCAATACTTCGTTATAGATAGACCTGTGGTAATTTTTATGGCATTTAAAAACATAGTTCTATAGCTGATTTTGTTAAAAATCATATAAGTTGGTTTGGGTTTGATTTATGGGTTATAGGTTGAAATTGGTGGTTAATTAGGTGTTGTTGATGAGGTCTAGGATATAGGGTTGGGAAGTTTGAGCTTCTAACCAAGAAATAGAGAAAGATAATGTGGTTTGTGTAGTGTAGTATTGGGGATTTTTAATAAACAATAATGGGTATTGATGAGTTAAGTATGTTGGGGATTTGGAGGTTTGACAATCGGTTCTCAAAACAAACAAATATTGTGTTAATTTCTTATATAAACTAGAGAATTGGGATTTGGTTTATTTATATAGATATTGTTGTTGTTAAATGATTGGTGTCCTAGAGTTTTGTCCTTGGCCATCGGTGGAGGGTGATATTGTTTGTTGATTAGTAGATGCCATGTGCAGGGTTTGCATGTTAGATTATGAGATCATCTTTGTTAGAGGACATTGTGAATAGACAATTCCCTTTTTGGTGTCGTCATCTTTGTTAGAGGACATTGTGAATAGACAATTCCCTTTTTGGTGTCGTGATTTATGTTGTGAGATGATCATTGGATAGTTATGGTTTGATGACTAATAGCTTGTATTGTATTTTGGGAATGTTTTGAAATAAAAGAAAACCTGTGTTGAACGGTGGGGTGCGGAGCACATTTTGAACGAAATGGGTTAGTGTGTTTAACTAATAGTAGTCTTTGTTGTAGGAATTGGATTAAGTGTATGTATTACACTCGGGCATTTATTTATGTAGTTTAGCATGTTGTGCTTTTGTTGTGATGTTGTTTGGGGGTCCGTTTCCCACTGTATTGAACCGACAAAGCGTGGCGCCTTGACAGAGGTTTTCTCGTCCCTTCCAATTTGCACTTGGTAAAGTGTGAATAGGGGTCCGTTTCCCGCCGTATCTAAGCCAACAAAGCATAGCGCCTTGTGATAGGTTATTCTCTCTTCCAATTTGCTCCTGGTAAAGTATGACCTAAGGGGTGTTCTCTTTCGGGTGAGGCCGATAAAGCGTTACGTGTTATTTGTGCTGTAGAATTTGCCATATGTGCTGTATGTCGGTGGAGATGGAATTGGTAGTATGTATTACTCTCGGTTGCTTATTTTTGGATATATGTGTTTCTCGGTTTCATCCTATAGTGGTCTCTTGCCCTTAGGCCTATGGCCAGGGAAGATAGTAGATGTATTGGTGCGAAGATGCATATAGTGTGTTAAGATGTGGGGTTAGGTTATGACTTGTGTGTGGGATTGTGTTTTCAAACTGATGTTTAAACAAGAATCTTTCATGTCAATGTATAAGGTTTTATTTAAAAGAAGAAGGGGGTTTTGGAGATGTTTTTGGAAGTATAACAAGAGTTCGAAAGAGAGGAGGTGATTTTTATACTGTGTTGTGTCAAGAGGATGTTTTTGGAGAAAAAAAATATTTATATGAGTATACTTTTGGATATTAACTGTCACACTACTTATATGGTACATCATGGTGCATATATGATCATTTCTAACTATATGTTGTGATTTGGGATCTTTACTGGGTTCAATGCTCATCCCACGCATTGATAGATTTTTCAGGTACATGGTTGGAAGATTGTTCAAGGCTTATAGTCTTTTACTTTGTTGGCCATGGGGCTTTTTTATCCGTTGGCCGAGTGCCTTGTTTTGTATAAGGATAAATCCTTTTCCTTTCTTGTTATCCAATGCAAACCTTAGGGCATTGTACCATGTTTTATTTATATATCATCACCATTGTCATGAGAGAATGTTATTATTTATTATGTGTTCATAATCTTGAATGGATGAAATGATTTGGACATGGTACTAAGATAAAGGATTTGGTAATGGATTCGGGTAATAAAATTTGGGGCGTGACAAATATCGACCTCTGCTAATTCACAATATGAGATTTATTATCAAGATATGCTTATGTTCTGATTATTAACACTACTTTACTAAATGGAGCAAACAAATATATATTAAAATCACTTGTGTTTGAATGTTTTGATCTCATGCATGTTTAAAAAGGTTTGAAATGTGTAACTCTAAAGAAAATAAGAGTCCACATGCATAGAGATTAAAATCACCCAAATCAAGCAAAAAAGCCTCCACCCATCGACAATCAAAGAGGTATCTCAGATAACCACGTAGCCACATGGTACAATGCTAGACATAATAAGATAACACACAATTAGAATGCAAAGATGAAATAAACTTACCTAGTACTCATCAGCACCAAGCGAAGCGCAAAATGTTAGAAAAATATGCATAATCCTAAATGCAAAAAAATAAAAATAAATAAATTACACAAAACATACAAAAACTAATGCAATACATACATAAGCATGCGACTAAAGACTCGGTTACTAGCATATGACATGTGAGTCATCTCAAGAGACATATGATTGTGCACATAATCATATAAGAAACAAAGAAAGCATTAGATATAATGAGTCGAACCTTAATGCATGAAAAATGGATGCAAAGCATATAGATGACGAATAAAAGAAAATATGATGCTAAAACAAGTGTAGAAAGCATTAAATAAAAGGGTTAGAGAAAAAGGGGGGGAGAGAGAGAGAGAGAATGGCATGCAAGAATCTAAGCTAAAGAACAAAAGAAGCAATCTAACTAAAATGATGGAAGCAACTACATAACAAAATGGAAACTAATATGAATGAAAGAATTAATCTTGCAAGTTAATCAAATGAAACAAAATATAAGCTAAATGAAAAACAAATAATGAAGCTAAAGTGCTTTCTTTATCATGGAAATAGAAGAAGGAAGCACAAATTCTCTTCAAGTGCTAATGGAAGAAAAATGAGATGAATTTATCCTCTTCATCCTAGATGATGAGAGAATGAAACCCATACAAACCATAGAAGCATTCCAACAATGACAATGGAGAATTTCTTTCTCATCATTATAAGAATGAGAGAAAGAATAACATTAATCAAAACAAGATCAAATCCATTATTGTCATCATGAGGCAAACATGAGAAGACGAATAAACTTCCTTAATCATCAAAATGATATGAATAATTATATGATGACTATGGAAGTAACTCAAATAATAGAAAATAAATCAAAGAAACAAGTAAGAATCTATATCTCTATTCAAGAAAAAAAGCAAGTAGATGCTCAAGTCCATATGAACATGGGTGGAGAGAGCAGATTGCAAACCATTTCTAAAAGGAAGTCATGTTTGGCTTCCAAGAAAATACAAAAGAAAGTGAAGAGAAAATGAGAGAAAATGCTAGGAAATGGTAAACAACTACTATAATACATGAAACTCGTCAAAAATAATAAGAAACTCATCTTCTTACTCATGGAAGATGGATATTAGCATCCATTTCCATGTTCAAGGGGTTTGGGAAGAGAGGTTGTGTAGACGAGCCCGCGGGGGCCTCATGCCTATAGTTCGGACTCAAATTGTCACGGTTCTTAATCTGATCTCACAATGTGCGATGTGAGATTGATAAATCACCAAAGACTCCAAATCCGGCAAATCGTTTTGGAAAACTGATTTTTGTAAAGAAGTGCCAAACATGGACTGCTTTGCTAGATACACCTAAATGTTTTATTTTGGGGGAATTTAGGAAACCCTGACTCGTGCCTAAGACCACGTATCCGTCATCACCAAAGTTACCTCGGCTTGGGAACTTGGGTACGATTGGGGAAGGTCAGCTATGAGCACCCCAGCTCGCCCGATTAAAGATCGGCTACTACTACACATGATATCTCGTTTTTTAAAACACATGTGTTCTTATTCCGGTTAATTAGCTAGAATTACTATGTGATGCGCACAACACACAAGTATAGACTAGATCGCCTAATTTGGAACAAAGCATCGTATATCCGCTTGTTTGGAAAATGGTTTGAAGTTTGCTACTCGTAAGTAGGCTAAAATGCGGATTTCAATGAATTGTTCCAATTCAAGCAATCCAACATTTACCCACAGGCATTCAGGCAATTATATCAACTAAGCAAATAGCCGCATGGCAAGCATGCGTCATGGCAGCAATGACACACATGTAGTATGTTAAAGCCTAAAAAGCTTACCTAGTACTCCGAGCTAAAACAGAAGCTAATTAGTAATCAAATGCATGATCCTAACTATGTTGAGATGGTTAATGCAACACACGCGAGATACAATTAGAAATAGGCTCGGCTATCCTAAAATGGCATATAAGATGTAGCAATTGATACATGTATTCAACTTAGAATTGAAATACGATGCAGTTAGTATGATGCACCGAGCCCGGTGCATGCAAGATAGATGAATGTACGCAGAGATGCAAAGCATAAGGATGCTAATTGAAACATGACCTAAAACTAACCAACAAAAGCAGGTAAGTAAAAGGGAGAAAGAAATGGAGGTTGGAAGACATGCACACACGCACGCACACTTATTACAAAATTTTCCCTCTCGACGGAGGGTCCGAATAAATAATACAAACCAACTAATTAACTAACTAACAAGCTAATTAATTATTACAAAACTGAATTGAATAACTAGCTACAACTAATTATTACAAAACTTTAACTAATTAACAAATTAATTATTTAACTACAAATGAAAAGCAACAAACAATGCTGCTCCGGCTCTGTTAAGGCGCATGCTCGGTTCTTGTCCCGAAAGCTCTCCAGATGCTCTTTAGAGGCTCTGTCTGCAGGGTGTCCTCAAGAACTTGTTGCTGGATCTTACCAAATCCATGCTGGGGATTGCACCAGTGGCCTGCCGGCCATGGGGAGCCACTGCCGACCAAAAATGAAGGGGTGCCGGACAATAACGGGGCACTGCCGACCATCTGTATGGCATTGCCGGACACTGATGCACTGGGACACCAAGCTGCAGTATAGCACAAAACAGAGAAAATTGAGGGTCTCCCAAGGATATGTACGCACTATGCCACCCCATATCATCTCAAAACATCAAGGGAGAGGCATAGTCGGATCTACGACCATCAATCACGCATCCCGATGCATGATGGCCAAAGATCCAACTTGTGCAAATCAATATGAAATGAATACACAAATAAACACATAAAGCCTAGAACTCTATCATGGATTATCAAAAGCGTCGGCGACTGAGAATTGAGACACGTTTCATCACTTGAAGTATGAAGCGCCCCTCATTCCTCGTGCTCGGATTAACACATCCAAACGACAATGCAAAACAAGCATGGCAAACACGCAATGCAACAAGCATGTAAACATGTAATGTAATAAATCAAGCATGCAACAAGCATATAAGCATGATGTGAGGTAACAACCTTGAATCACATGATAAAATGAAACATGAACATACAAACATGCAAGTCATGCGAAGGCGGACAAGTATACAACAACATACGAAATGGGACAAGCATGTGACAACATGGTAAGATGGGCTTACACTAAAGATGGATAGGCCTCAGCCATGCCTAAAATTAGTGGCCATAAATGATGAATTGATAATATAAAAAGCATGAAAAAACAAGGCAAACATTCATGCCAATTGGCTCAAGGATTAAGGCACAAAGATGCAACTCTTAAGCATACTTAAAGAGCAACAAGCATAGAAGTATGACAATACTACATGCTCTGAAATGATGTTAGGAATGATGCCAAATCACACACATAACACAAGCATGGCATGCATGAAGCTCAAAAGCTAAGAACTAGCAAAGAGACTTAAGCCATGGCCATACAAAGCAAGCCCCAAAGGGCTAAGGGAACCTAAAACAATCCCAAGGCAGGTCCAAACAAGACCAAAAATAAGCTCAAAGCTAGCCAACACAAGCTAGAACACAAGGCCAAAAACATGGAGCATGCGAGGCTACAAGAGAGGCAATGCACTACACCTATTGAAACCAAACATGGCATGACTTGGACAGCATAAAACAGAGTTACATCATGATATAACAAGACCAAAAATGCACTGATATGATGAGCCAAAGGCTTAGGCTTAATGGCATGCACAAAAGTTCATTCTTGAGACATAAAGAGCCAAGCCTCCAAGGGATCAAAAGCATGTCAAATGCAAGTAGATGGCCACATTTCATGGACTGAAATAACATTTAGAATGATGGCAAAGCATGCAAACATCACATGTATGGCATGGTAGGGGCTTCAAAACCCAAGACTAGCGTAAGCATTTACAATATAGCTATACAAAGCATGAGTGATATGGCCATGGCAGCCCAAAACAGTCCAAGAACAGCCCAAAATAAGGACAAAACCATGCTGGAGCAAAGCCAAAATATGATTAGATGATGAATCAAAACATCATGCACATAAAGCTAGTAAGCAAGATTTGTTCTACAAGTATATAGAGCATGCAAAATACGACCAAACCAGCAAAAGATAGAGTCATGAAATGCCAAATGATGACCAAATACATGTTGAAATAGACTGAACATAAGCTAGGATGACATGCTAAAGCAAGAAGCATATAAAGTTAGTTTATGAGATTTACACTACAAGTGTATTGCACATGCATGGAGTGACAAAACCAACCCAAAATAGATCTAAGGCATGGTAAAACATCACCAAAAACCTACTGAAATAGACTCAACACAAGCTAGGCAAACATGCTACTTTGATGAGCTACAAATGGGATTACACTACACATACAAGATGCATGCAAAAGGTGACCAAACCAGCCATGGACAAAGCCAAGGCAAGTCCTAAAAGTTACAAAAAAAAGGCCTCAACCAAGCCTCTAAAATACATAGAGGCATGCTCCTTTGGAAGGCCAAAAATGCAAGCAAACAAGAACCAAAAGAGAGGGGGCCATCCCCTCTGATTTGAGGCCTCAAAACCACAAGCCTACCACTGAAAATCCACTGGATTTCAGTGGTTTGAAGGCCAAACCAAGGCTAGCTCGGAGGCCTTACGGCATGGCTCAAAACAAGGCTAAACAAAGCCAACAAAAGGGTTGAAGACCCTCAACAGCAAAAAGACGTTAAACAAACTTCAAAAGCACTTAAATACAAGACTTTTTTCAGTTGAAAGCAAGGCCTAAAACAATATGCAAGGATGGCCAAAATGAGGTACACAAAAGTGCTAAAAAGGGGAAGAAGCTCACCCTTGAAGGTCAACTTCGAAACCAGCAACTTCAGGGGGTAAAACCTCACTTTCAAAGCTCAAGAAGTCCTCCCAAGAACCTCAATCCAAAGATGGAGGTGTATCTCTAAGTGTTGTATTGTAAAAGTAAAAGGAAAATGGACTTCAAGGCATAAATCAACAACAATATAGAAAGAGAGGTATTTCTTCTCAAAATGCTGAACCTCTGCTAAGAAGAGAGGCTCTCTCCTTATATAGAAGAAAAGCAATGCAAAGCTTCTTCAAGAAGCTTGGAAAAAGCTTCATCCCTCCATACACGTGTATGGAGGGCAGATAAAAGGATTCCAGCTAGCTCAAAAGATCTAGAGTGAAACCTGCTGAGACAGGGGTGCTGCCGATCATCAGGGATGGTCGGCAGTGGCTCATTGATGGCCGACAGGCTCAATCAATGGCCGGCAGCAATAAAGCGGGGACCGGCAGGCCCAAAAAGGGGCCGGCAGTGCACCAAGAAGCACATTCTGAAAGGACCAAGTCATGGTCTAAGAATGGGGCAGAAAGGATACAAGGTTTGGAAAGCTCGAACCTGTGACGTTCCGCCATAAAAGTCGAATACTCGATGAGCAATCGAACTTGTGTCCGGATGTACCTGCAAGCATAACTGAGTCTTGAGGACGGTAAAAAATGGGGTGTCTACAGTTGTCCCTCTTTGACAAAACTCGAAAGTCACAAAATGATAGGAGTGAGTGTTAAAGCCCAGAGACGACCCATTTTTAACAAGGCCGAAGACTCAAGCCGACAATCAATATAAGCATGTAGAGATGCGCCCGTAGGCTGGGGCATAATGCAAATGATATGCAAGATGCAAGAGCATAACTTATGATTATGCAAAGAAAAACTGTAATGAAGCAGTTATGCAAAATAAATGCAACATTTTAAGCTAATGAATAACAGTCCTACATATTTCAACAGAAAGGATGTAAGAAAATTATGCAATTCTCACCATGTCTCATGCGGAGTGAATACAATACCATCCGGTTCGTCTGGTCGCGTTAGCTTCAAATGAACCGTACATACAATATCGTGCCTGTAAAAGAAAGAAACTCAACAAGTACAATATCGTTAAAAACATGCATAACAATGCAAGCAAAAAGTGCGTGACAACGCAAGTGAAGAAGTGCAAGACAATGCAATCCTAAGGATGGGAGACAACGCGGGTGGAACATGCGTGACAATGCAAGTTAAAGATAGTATGCGTAACAGCGCAAGTCAAAAAAATAAACATGCGTAACAGCGTAAGTAAAACAAGTAAAACATACGTGACAGCGTAGGTTGAAGAGATAAACATGCGTAACAGCGCAAGTTAAAGAAATAAACATGCGTAACAGCGCACATAACCCACGCAACAGCGCAAGTTAAAATAAGAGTGCGCAACAACGCATATAACCTGCGTAACAGCGCAAGTTAAGATAATAAGTGCGTAACAGCGCACATAACTTGCGTAACAGTGCAAGTTAAAATAACAAGTGCGTAACAGCGCACATAACCTGCGTAACAATGCAAGTTAAGAAAATGAGTGCGTAACAGCGCACATAACCTGCGTAACAGCGCAAGTTAAAATAACAAGTGCGTAATAGCGCACATAACCTACGTAACAGCGCAAGTTAAGAAAATGAGTGGGTAACAATGCACATAACCTGCGTCACAGCACAAGTTAAAATAATAAGTGCGTAATAGCGTACATAACCTGCGTAACAACGCAAGTTAAAATAACAAGTGCGTAATAGCGCACATAACGTGCGTAACAGCGCAAGTTAAAATAACAAGTGCATAACAGCGCACATAACTTGCGTAACAGCGCAAGTTAAAATAACAAGTGCGTAACAGCGCACATAACCTGCGTAACAGCGCAAGTTAAAATAAGAGTGCGTAACAGCGCAAATTAAAATAACAAGTGCGTAACAGCACACATAACCTGCGTAACAGCGCAAGTTAAAATAACAAGTGCATAACAGCGCACATAACCTATATAACAGCGCAAGTTAAGAAAATGAGTGCGTAACAGCGCACATAACCTACGTAACAGCGCAAGTTAAGATAAGAAGTGCGTAACAACACACATAACCTGTGTAACAGCGCAAGTTAAGATAAGAAGTGCGTAACAGCGCACATAACCTGCGTAACAGCGCAAGTTAAAATAACAAGTGAACGCACATAACCTGCGTAACAGCGCACATAACCTGCGTAACAGCGCAAGTTAAGATAATATGTGTGTAACAGCGCACATAACCTGCATAACAGCGCAAGTTAAGATAATAAGTGCATAACAGCGCACATAACCTGCGTAACAACGCAGGTTAAAATAATAACTGCGTAACAGCGCACATAACCTGCGTAACAGTGCAAGTTAAGATAAGAAGTACGTAATAGCGTACATAACCTGCGTAACAGGGCAAGTTAAAATAAGAAGTACGTAACAGCGCACATAACTTGCGTAACAGCGCAAGTTAAAATAATAAGTTCGTAACAACGCACATAACCTGCGTAATAGCGTAATTTAAGATAAGAAGTGCGTAACAGCGCACATAACCTGCGTAACAGCGCAAGTTAAGATAAGAAGTGCGTAACAGCCCACATAACCTGCGTAACAACGCAAGTTAAAATAAGAAGGCAATGTACTAACAAGTACAGATAAAGTGAAATGCGCAAGACAGCGTAATGCGCAAAATAACGCGAGCAATGCACTAACAGGTGCAGGTAAGTGCGCAAAATAGCGCGATGCGCAAAATAGCGCGAATGATGCAATGCATGCAAAATGCAAATGAGATACAATACACTAACAGGTGCATGTATGCAGTGCGCAAGATAGCGCGATGCGCAAAATAGCGTGAAATGTAATGCATGCAAAATGCAAATGAGATGCAATGTACTAACAGGTGCATGTATGCAGTGCGCAAGATAGCGCGATGCGCAAAATAACACGAAATGTAATGCATGCAAAATGCAAATAAGATGCAATACATTAATAGGTGCAGATAAGGTGCGCAAGATAGCGCGATGCGCAAAATAGTGCGAAATGAAATGCATGCAAAATGCAAATAAGATGCAATGCACTAACAGGTTCATGTATGCAGTGCGCAAGATAGCGCGATGTGCAAAATAGCGCCAAATGTAATGCATGCAAAATGCAAATGAGATGCAATGCACTAACAGGTGCATGTATGCAGTGCGCAAGATAGCGCGATGCGCAAAATAGCGTGAAATATAATTATAGACGCGCCCTCGTGCCTCATGCTACAGTTCGGACTCGATTTGTGTCGGTTCTTAATCTGAACCAAAGAGTCCAAATCCGGCAAATCGTTTTGGAAAACAGATTTTTATAAAGAAGTGCCAAACATGGACTGCTTTGCCAGATACAGAGTCACCACCTAAATATTTATTTTGGGAGAATTTAGGAAACCCTGACTCGTTGCCTAAGGCCACGTGTCCGTCATCACCAAAATTGCCTCGGCTTAGGAACTTGGGTACGATTGGGGAAGGTCAGATATGAGCACCCCCGCTAGCCCGATCAAAGATCGGCCTTTACTAACCATGATATCGAGTTTTAAAAACATTATGTGCTCTTATTCCGGTTATTAGCCTAGATTTACTATGTGATGCGCACAGCATAGAAGTATAGACGGGATCGCCTGAATTGGAACAAAACATTTCATGTTTATTTTGAAAACGGTTTGCTACTCGTAAGTAGACTAAAATGTAGATTTTGTCACCCTCGAGTGGGCTTAGAAAACAAGGTTTTGCCACTTTCAAGTGGGCTTAAAACTCACAATCAATGCATTATTCCAATTCAAATAACCCAACCTTCACCCACAGGCATTCAGGCAGGTATATCACATAAGCACATAGCCTCATGGTAAGCATGCTATTATGTTAACATTCACACACATGCGAGATGCTAAAGCATAAATGCTCACCTAGTACTCCGAGCCAAAACAGAAACTAGTTAGTAATCATATGTATGACCTAGTTCATGTTAAGATGGCTAATGCAACACATGCAAGATGCAACTACAATAGGCTCGGCTATTCTAAGATGACATATGATGATGCTACAACTAACATGTATTCAACTTAGAATTGAAATACAATGCAGTTAGTATGATGCACCGAGCCCGGTGCATGCAAGACAAATGTATGGATGCACGCATGCATAGCATAAGGTATGCTAATTTAAATATGCCCTAATACTAACCATCGAAAGTACGTAAATAAAAGGGAGAAAGAAGTGGGGGTTGGAAGACATGCACACACGCACCCACACTTATTACAAATTCACCCTTGCTCGGAGGGACCAAAAGAATAATACAAATTAATTAACCTACAAGCTAATTAAATATTACAGACCACTTAACTAGTTAAGCAAATTAACTAAGCTAAGAAAGCAGTAAAAGGTCTCGGAAGAGGGTCCAATGCACGCGTGCTCGGGTTTGCTCGGAAATCCGTCGCTGTGCACAAGTTGCCTCTGTTTACCCTGCTCTGCTCTTCTGAAAATTTCACAACTCCCAAGGTATGCTCCATGGACACTGTAGAGTACCACCAGCCAAGGGGAATCATCACTGGCCACTGGTAATGGTCATCGACCATTGATTGATCTTTTGGCCATCCATATTTGGTCGGTCGGCACTAAGGATGGTCGGCCGGCCAAAGCTTCCTGCAGAAACCTGTTTTGACAGTAGCAGAGGGCAAACCATGGCATGGCAATGCATTTCAAGCAATGTTTGCACCAACCACACTCCTTATCATGTTTATGACTCAAAGGAGGATGGTGCTTGACCCTCGGACCACCAATCGCGCATTTCAATGCGTGATGGCCAATGAGGCCAAGTTATGCATTTTGATTTCAAATGAAATGCAAACAAACACATAAGGCCCAACCTCTATCACTTGATCAAGAGACAAGGCATGCATGCTCAATGCAATGCAACCTAGGCATGTGAACTAAGTATGCAATATGAAGGCAAGCATGCAAACATGAACATGGGGGAAGCATGCAACAAAATGCAATATAGCTAAGCATGTGTCAACAATGCAAGTAATGAGCATGCAAAACATTATGCAACCGAAGCATGCAAGCATGTAGCAATGTGGTCACATTTGAACAACATGCGAAAGGTGGACTTAGACCAATATGGACAAGCCTCGGCCATGTCTAAATAGGAAGCCAAAATACTATGGAATGGAGGCAAATACACACACAAACAATGCATGCAAACATGGCCCAACACTTAAGCATTAAAGAGCATCTTTTAAGCACACTTAAAAGAGGATAATCATGGACAAATGGCATGCACATCAAACTCTGAAAATCATGTTAAGATGATACCAAATCCATCTACCAATGCAAGCAAGGCATGCAACCAAACCCAAGGACTTAAACTATGGTCATGTGACACATGAAGCAAATGACCAAAGTGAGCCGAAATAGTCCTAAGTCGTGCAAAAGCAAGCCCCCAAAACCACTTAGATGGCATCTAAATGACCTAATTCTCAAGGCATGCAAAAGGGACCAAACATGGAGCATAAGACACCAACCTCTTAAAGCATTAAAGGAGCATCAAATGCAAGCATACAAGCATGCCATAAGGACTGAAATGACATGGCAAGTGGTTCCAAACCACTGAAATAATGCAAATAGAGCATGCTAGAGGGTCCAACACTCAAGGCCTACAAGGGAGATTGCATGGTAGCTATACAAAGCAAATCATGGATGACCCAAACAACCAAAAATAGTCCTCAAACACACTAAAACATGCATAAAAGCTTCACAAAGCTAAGCCAAAACAAGTAAGCATAGTGGTCTAAATGCTAGATACATGTTAAGGCAATTTCATGGCATTACAAGACAAGTATGCAAAGCAAGCATGGTGTTTCTAAACAAAGTGAAAATAGTGCTATACCATGGAAAAATAAGCACAAATAACACTTAAGGAATGGCCAACATGAACTTAAAAATGGTGCTCACACATGAGGCTAAAATGACACTTTTTGAAGACAACAAGGAGAAGGGATGGCCCTCTCCTTCTTAGGACCTTAAGACACCATCCTCACCACTGAAATCCCTCAATATTTCAATGGTGAGGAGGCCCAAACAAGGTGGTCCCGAAGCTCACCAAAAATAGCACAAAATGGGGCCAAACAAGGCCTAAGAGGGGTCAAACAACCCCAAAGCTTAAAACACTCTTAAACAACTATTTAGAGCACTCAAAAAAAAGACTTTTTTCAGTTATAAGTTAAGCTCAAGACAGCATGCAAGATAGGCTAAAAGTGTGTGCAAAAACAGGGGATTTAAGGCTTAGAAACTCACCCTTGAAGACCTTCTTCAAAACCAGCACTCCAGCAGATTTTTCTGAGTCAAAACCAAGTCTTGAGCCCCCACAAGACCCTCCAAGAACCTTAGATGAATGGTGGAGGTGTGTGCTTAGGAGTTGGGGTGCAAAGGGGTCAAGAACCAAGCACTTTGGAGGCTTGGATGTAGAGATATCAAGAGAGATATATGTTTTTGTCTTGGACAAATTTCTTGGAACCCTTAAAATGGAAGGAGAGGCTCTCTATTTATAGAGCAAGGCAAAAGGCCTAAGCTTCTTGGAGAAGCTAAGGCAAAAGGGTCAAAAAGGGGCAAGCTTCTAAGGGAAGCTAAGTCAAAGGGTCCAAGCTTCTTCAAGAAGCTTAGAACAAAAGGGTCAAGCTTCTTGGAGAAGCTAGACAAGGGTTGAAGCTTCTTGAAGAAGCTAGAGGAAAAGGTACAAAAAGTGCAAGCTTCTCTTGGAAGCTTAGAAGGGTTCAAGCTTCTTTGAGAAGCTAAAACAAAGGGCTCAAGTTTCTTGGAGAAGCTAGAACAAAGGTTCAAAAGGTTCAAGCTTCCCCCAAGAAGCTAAAACCAAGCGTTCGAAAGGTTCAAGCTTCCTCAAAAAGCTAGAACCAAGGGTTCAAAAGGTTCAAACTCCCTCAAGAAAAGGTCTTGGCCAGAAAAAGTGGCCGATTGACCAAAATCAGTGGCCGGCCGACCAAACACAATGCCGACTGGCCAACACCTTTGGCCGGTAGCAAGAAAACAGGGCCGGTGGCCTCAAGCCATGGCCGGTGAGGTGTGGGGATGGCCTACAAGCTATTTCCCACCCTCAGAAGCAAAACAACAAGTGTTTGATGCAAAACCAAACACAAAACAAACAAGTCGAGGGGTCTTGAGGTAAGGCGCGTAGCCGAAACCTCCGAGAACTCAAGACGAACACAAACAAGGGTAATCATCGAGTGTTCAAACGATGACGTCCAAGTCTTAAGGACGGTAAAAAATGGGGTGTCTACAGTAATGCATGTAAAATGAAAATGAGATGCAATGCACTAACAGGTGCAGATAAGGTGCGCAAGATAGCGCGATGCGCAAAATATCACGAAATGAAATGCATGCAAAATGAAAATGAGATGCAATGCACTAACAGCTGCATGTATGCAGTGCGCAAGATAGCGTGATGTGCAAAATAGCGCGAAATGTAATGCATGCAAAATGCAAATAAGGTGCACAAAACAGTGCGATGCCATGATAGTATAGTAAATGCGAAGGAAGACATACTCCAACCATGCTAGGATCATGAGAGGAGGTCCAAAAGCAAACAATCAGGAGCGTATACAGCGCAACCTGAGATAAATTCCAAACACGCCGAAATCGTGTGAGGAACGGGACAGAGAGAGAAACATAGGGACGTATCCTAGTGTTTCGGAATGGTACAAGCATTGGAACGTATTCCAAATGCTTGTATTCAGAGAAGGAGAAACAAAGGGAGACAACCCCGTGTTTCAAAAAGAAGAAGAGACATAGGGACGTATCCCCGTGTCTCGGAAAAGCAAGAGAAGCATAGGGACGTATCTCCGCTTTCCCCGGAGGAAAGAGAAACAAAAGGACGTATCCCCGTGTTTCCCGAAGGAAAGAGAAACATAGGGACGTATCCCCGTGCTTCGAAAAATGAGCGTGCAAAACAATGCAAGTGGAAAGTGCGTGACAACGTAAGTGAAGAGGCGTGCATAACAATGCAGGTATAGTGCGTGATAGCGCAAGATAGAAAAGGTGCATAACAATGCAAGTAACGGTGCATGACGATGCATTTTAAAGAAGTGCATAACAATGCAAATAATGGTGCATGACAATGCATTTTCAGTGCAACATCAACAGCATGTTTGAAGTAAACTACTGAATAAGGAAATACACCCCTTAACGAGACCAGTTCAAACATAACCTCCGATTTACCTCTCGGAGGACTTGGCAACACGCTCTGCTGTAGACACCCCATTTTTGACCGACCTTAAGACTCAGACATCACCGATTGAGCGCTTGGTGATGTTGCATAATGTGCTCGTTCAGAAGTTTCAGAGTCGCGGCCGTGAGCCCTGCCTCCGGACTTCCGAACCCTCTTCTGTGCCTTGTCTCGGTTTGCGAACCAGACTCGATTTTCTCTGTTTCTTTTTCCTGAGGGGAGGGAGAGGTCTTGTAGACCATCTCTTACTGGCCGTGCGCTACATTTTGTGGCCATAGGCCATTTTGCCCATTTCGGAGTCCGGTTTCTGGTTTTTCGGGACTGTTGGCCGTGTGCCTCGATTCGGGACCGCCTAACCATCTTTGTTTGCTCTGGTTTTTGGCATATGTCTTATTTTCTCCCTTTTGAGGGACACTGGGGTCTGAGAAACCCACTTCGTGGCCGAACGCCACTTTCGGTGCTTGGCAGCCCATTTTCGGGACCCCGAACTGCGTGTTTTGGCCCCCGAGGGTTCGTTTTGCATCGATTCTTGTTCATTTTTGGCAGGTGCCTCTGTTTTATCACCAGGGAGGTCACTGGAGGGTGGGAGGCCAGCAATTATCTTGGCAACCAGTTATATTCCATTTTCGCCCTCCGATACTCGCTTTTCGCACTTCCGAGCCAATGTTGAACACCTTGGAGCTACTTTCTTCAACCCCAAACCACATATTTGTGATGTACACATATGGGAGGACCCTAAAAGTTCATGGCCGGCCACTAATATTTCTTGACCCTTTTGAACCCCTCTTTCCGAGCCAATGTTGAACACCCTTGGGCCACTTTCTTGAACTTTGAACCACATATTTGTGTTGTACACACATGGGAGGACCCTAAAAGTTTATGGCCGGCCATTAATTCCTTTTGACCCTTTTGAACCCCTCCTAAAATTGGTTTGTTCTCTCTCCTGTTTTAGAATTTCCAAATTCGAACCACAGGGTTGTGAAGAGGAGACTTGGGAGGCCACCAATATGTGGTGGCCGGCCACTATTTCAAGTTGACCCTTTTGACCCCTAGCTGGCCGGCTAGGGGGGTGGCCGGCCGGCCACTTCCAAGCCCAATAGGTGGCCGGCCATGTTCCTCTCTCCTTCCACTTTACAGCTGTGTAGCCCTTTCCCCCAGAAAATATCTGTATCCGGGGGATATTTTGTGGGGGAAAGCTTGCCTCATTTTTCCCCCACCTTTACACCCTCTTTTTGTTCCTTATAACCAGCTGCCAACATGCATTATAGGGGTTGGAAAATTTTCTCTTCAAGCTTGAATACAAGAATCCCTCTTCATCTCTCTCATTTCCTTGAAAACCTTCAAGCTTTACACTACCATTTCTTCTACACCACCAAGCCCTACCACCACCACTCCATTCCAGCAGCAAGCGGAGGAATTCTAGCAGCTAAGAGGCAACAAATTTGGTCCAAGAAGCAACAAAAGTATTGATCTTCAAGGGTGAGTTGCATCTTTCCCTTTTTGGCCCATTTCTTGTATCTTTTGTAAGCTATCTATGCTTTTTGCTTTGAGCTCCGGCCATAACTGAAAGTGGCCTTCTTTTGAGCTCATTTTCACTTTTGATTAAGGGCTCAACCCTGTTTGAGTCCCCCATATTGCACTTGCTTCAATATCCACTTGAATGTCAATTTTCTTACATGCTTTGGCAACCCATTATGCTTCCATTTTTGGGCGTTTTACAATTCTGTAAATAGGCTTATTTTGAGCCCCTCTTCAACATTGAAGAAGGGCTCATCACTGTTTGGGACCTCCATATGTCACTTCATGTTATACCTCTCTTTTGGTTCCCATTTTTGCATGCTTTGGCAGCCTATCATGCTTCTGTTTTTGGTCTTTTTACAGGCCTAGAGATGGCCTTATTTTGACCTTCTTAACATGTTTCATTAAGGGTCTTTGGCCGTTTGTGGAATATTTTGCATACTTCATGTTATAGCCTATTTTGAGCCTCATTTTGCATTGCATTTCTAGCATGTTTGTATACTGTTTTGGGGATTTTACAGTTCTGTAAATGTGCTTATTTTTGGTCCCTCTTCAATGTTGTAGAAGGGAATTTTTTACTTTGGGCTGTGCATATACCACTTGCCTCTTTGGCCACCTTTTGGCCCTTTTTCTTGCATAAGAACTTAGCCTTATCTATGTTTGTTTTTGAGGTTTTTACAGTTCTTTAAATGTGCTTATTTTTGGTCCCTCTTCAATGTTGTTGAAGGGTCCTAACCTGTTTGAGGACAGCAGCTATGAGTTGCTTCTGAATCCCATGTTTAGGGTCATTTTCGCATGCTAATTTTGCCCTATCTTTGCTTGCTGTTTGGCCATGTTTTGTACTAGTAAAATGCTTATTTTGGGGCTGTCTTGCTTCTGTCTTTTCATTCCATGTACCAATTATGCATGCTTGGTATATCATACTAACTGCATTGTATTTTAAATCAAACTTGAATACATGTTATCTGTCACATCTCACATGCCATTCATAGATTAGCCGAGCCTATTCTAGTAACATTTTGTATGAGATATATTAGCCACCTTAACTTGAATTAGGATTATGCATATGATTACTAACTAGTTCACTGTTTTGGCACGAAGTACAATGTAAGTATTTATGCTTTAGCATCTCGCATGAGTGTGAATGTTTGTAATGCCATGATTTGCCTTAATATGTGCCTAGTATTTAGCCTATTATGCTTACTTGTTTTGGCCTAGCTTTGTGAAGCTTTTGTGCTTGTTTTAGCATGCTTAAGTTCTGTTTTTGGTTGTTTTGGTCGACCATGATATGCTTAGTATAGCCACCTTGCATTTTGGCTTGTTAGCCTTGGGTGTGTGAGTGTAGAGCATGCTTTACTTGCTTTGTTTCAGTGGTTTGGAACCATTTGCCACGCCAGTTCAGTCCTCATGGTATGCTTGAATGCTTACATTTGATGCCCCTTTAATGTGTTAAGAGGTTGGGGTTTCATGCTTCATGTTTGTGCTATTGTGTATGCCTCTAGGATTAGGTCATTTAAATGCCATCTAAGTGGTTTTTGGGGCTTACTTT
>NW_021025128.1:2140921-2241512 GCF_004153795.1 Camellia sinensis | reverse complement strand
CCCTATGTGTTGTAGTGTAAAAGTGCAAGGAAAATGGACTAAAACACAACAATATAGAGAGAGAGAGAGAGAGAGCAAGAAATATATAGAGAGAGAGCTATATCTCCTGTAAAAGAGCTGAACTTCTGCTAAGGAGAGAGGCTCTCTCCTTCATCAAGGGAGAGGCATAGTCGGATCCACGACCATCAATCACGCATCCCGATGCATGATGGCCAACGATCCAACTTGTGCAAATCAATATGAAATAAATTCACAAATAAACACATAAGTGCCTAGAACTCCATCATGGACCATCAAAAGCGTCGGCAACCGAGAATTGAGATACGTTTCATCACTTGAAGTATGAAACGCCCCTTGTTTCTCGTGCTTGGATTAACACTTTAATCCAAACGACAATGCAAAGAAAACATGGCAAACATGCAATATGACTTAAGCATGCAAACATGCAATGTAATAACCCGAGCATGCAACAGGCATATAAGCATGATGTGAGGTAACAACCTTGAACAACATGATAAAATGCAACATGAACATACAAACATTCAAGTCATGCGAAGGCGGACAAGTATGCAACAACATACGAAATGGGGCAAGCATGTGACAACATGGTAAGATGGGCTTACACTAAAGATGGATAGGCCTCAGCCATGCCTAAAATTAGTGGCCATAAGTGATGAATTGATAATATGAAAAGCATGAAAAAACAAGGCAAACATTCATGCCAATTGGCTCAAGGATTAAGGCACAAAGATGCAACTCTTAAGCATACTTAAAGAGCAACAAGCATGGAAGTATGACAATACTACATGCTCTGAAATGATGTTAGGAATGATGCCAAATCATACACATAACACAAGCATGGCATGCATGAAGCTCAAAAGCTACGAACTAGCAAAGGGACTTAAGCCATGGCCATACAAAGCAAGCCCCAAAGGGCTAAGGGAACCTAAAATAGTCCCAAGGTAGGTCCAAACAAGACCAAAAACAAGCTCGAAGCTAGCCAACGCAAGCTAGAACAGAAAGCCAAAAACATGGAGCATGCAAGGCTACAAAAGAGGCAATGAACTACATCTATTAAAACCAAACATGGCATGACTTGGCCAACATAAAACAGAGTTACATCATGGTATAACAAGACCAAAAATGCACTGATATGATGAGCCAAAGGCTTAGGCTTAATGGCATGCACAAAAGTTCATTCTTGAGACATAAAGAACCAAGCCTCCAAGGGATCAAAAGCATGTCAAATGCAAGTGGATGGCCACATTTCATGGACTGAAATAACATTTAGAATGATGGAAAAGCATGCAAACATCACATGTATGGCATGATAGGGGCTTCAAAACCCAAGACTAGCCTAAGCATTTACACTATAGCTATACAAAGCATAGTGATATGGCCATGGAAGCCCAAAACAGTCCAAGAACAGCCCAAAATAAGGACAAAATCATGTTGGAGCAAAGCCAAAATATGCTAGGATGATGAGTCAAAATATCATGCAGATAAAGCTAGTAAGCAAGATTTGTTCTGCACGTATATGGAGCATGCAAAATACGACCAAACCAGCAAAAGATAGAGTCATGACATGCCAAATGATGACCAAATATATGCTAAAATGGACTGAACATAAGCTAGGATGACATGCTAAAGCAAGAAGCATATAAAGCTAGTTTATAGTGTATTGCACATGCATGGAGTGACAAACCAACCCAAAATAGATCTAAGGCATGGTAAAACATCACCAAAAACCTACTGAAATGGGCTCAACACAAGCTAGGCAAACATGCTACTTTGATGAGCTACAAATGGGATTACACTACACATACAAGATGCATGCAAAAGGTGACCAAACCAGCCATGGACAGAGCCAAGGCAGGTCCTAAAAGTCACAAAAAAAAGGGCTGAACAAGCCTCAAAAATACATAGAGGCATGCTCCTTTGGAAGGCCAAAAATGCAAGCAAACAAGAACCAAAAGAGAGGGGGCCACCCCCTCTGATTTGAGGCCTCAAAACCACATGCCTACCACTGAAAATCTACTAGATTTTAGTGGTTAGAAGGCGAAACCAAGGCTAGCTCGGAGGCCTTAAGGCATGGCTCAAAACAAGGCCAACCAAGGCCAACAAGAGGGTTGAAGACCCTCAACAGCAAAAAGACGTTAAACAAACTTCAAAAGCACTCAAATACAAGACTTTTTTCAGTTGAAAGCAAGGCCTAAAGCAATATGCAAGGATGGCCAAAATGAGGTACAAAAAAGTGCTAAAAAGGGGAAGAAACTCACCCTTGAAGATCAACTTCTAAACCAGCAACTTCAGGGGGTAAAACCTCACTTTCAGAGCTCAAGAAGTCCTTTCAAGAACCTCAACCCAAAGATGGTGGTGTATCTCTATGTGTTCTAATGTAAAAGTGCAAGGAAAATGGACTTCAAGGCACAAATGAACAACAATATATATAGAGAGAGATATTTCTTCTCAAAATAGCTGAACCTCTGCTAAGGAGAGAGGGTCTCTCCTTATAGAGAAGAATTATAGTGTTTTGCAAGAGAGAAAAGAAAAGAAAGTACAAGAGAAAGTGATGAGAAAGTGCAAGAGGTTACCTTTACCAAAGGAAAAAGAGCTCTTTGGTTGGCAATCCTCAATCTAGTCACCCTCAAGTCTCTGAAATGAATCTTCAATCTTTAGCAAAATCTTTAATCCATGGACTTCAATGGAGTTGTATGTATATGTATATATATATATAGATAGATAGAGAGAGAGAGAGAGAGAGAATTCTAGTGCTTTGAGAACAATTGGGTGTCTCTATCTTCTTATAATTCTTCCAACCCCTCAATCCCTTTGTGACAACCCTACCACGTACAATGATTAGCACTTAATTATTTAAGGAGAATTGAGTTTTAATTATCCATTGTTCTAATTTAATTTGGGGTTATAAGAATTATTTAGTTTGATTCCTATATGATTCTATTAAAGATTTATTTTGGAATTAGAAATTGAAAACTCAAGAGAGTATAATTGGTGCACTGAATTAGTTTAATTTTGAGTATCGGACCGTATGGGAGCTTAATTAAATATTCGATTCAGATTTGTAAAATTGAGATTTGATTAATTGGGTCCAAATTGGAGTTAATTAAGTTATGAGAATTGAGAATTAAGGTTATTATGAGTTAAATTTATTTGTAAGGTATTCGATTGCGGTATTCAATTGAGTATGTAATTTATTGGCGAAGATTTTGAAGTTTAATCAGAAATAGAAGACCTTAATGATTTAAGAAATCAAAATTGAGGATGGAAATAAGTTTAATTTAATATTTGGAGCATTTTGGGAGTTTGAATAAAAATCTGATTCAAAATGATGAATCTTAATATAATTAATTGGGCTCTAAAGGAAGTTAAATGAGATAAATTAAATTATGTGGGACTTATGATTAGTTATGATTAATTTAATTGTGTATTAATCAAAGTTTGTTAAGAATAAGAAATTATTTAATTAAATTAATCTTAACCGTAAATTAAATTGTTGAATGATTTAGAGTTGAAAGATATGTGGGTGTGTGTGCAAAGAAAATATGGGTGTGCAGAGAAATCTGGGTGTGTGTGCATGTGGTGTCAACAAGTATAGGGGTGTGTGTTTATTTTCTTTGTGCTGGAGCATTCCTTATAGGGAGTATTGAGTTCAAACACAGAGAGAGAAAGAGAGAGAGTAGAGAACTCAATTCTTTGGTGAAGAATAATTCAAGTTGTTGGAAAATTTTGAAGAAGCTCAAGGGAAACCCACTTTTGTGCTAAGAGTTGAAGATGAAATAGAAAGCTAAGGAAGAAATCAACTAATTTTCTAAAATTAAAACTTAAGGTATGGAATTTATATTTAATTGTGTAGAATCTTTACATTATACTTGAAATTAAAGATGAAATTGGAATCAAAATCATGAGATTAAAAGGAACTAGCAAGAAGATAAAGAAAATTAAGTTAGGCTCACGTTTATGGAACTAATTACTTTGAGTTTGATTTTTATAATCTTGCATGGAACTAAGTTTCATTGTTACATGCATGAGGGAATTCTATGAGTATTTCAGTCTATATTTACATGCATTTTGGATTTTGAAGGAATTGAGCCATTCAAGTTCATATTTTGAAGAGAAAATGAAATGTTTTATGAAAATCAAGTTTATGAAAATTTGGAATTAATCCTAAAGTTTGATAATGTTTTGATTTTATAATTAGACTTTTAATCCATGCATATAATGCAATTTAAGATTTTATTTAAATTAAACATATTTTGGAATATCTATGATTATGAATTAAGTCTAGGTTACAAATTAAATTAAGTTTAAGATTATGGAAATAAGTTGGAAAATAATTAGTTTGAGACTTTAATTCATGTTTAAAAGACTTATGAATTTGAATTTGGGGTTTGATATGAAGAAAATTCATAAGAATATAAAATTAGTAATTTTGATGTCAATTCCATACATGTGAATGATTTTCTAAGGAGTTTATGACTTTAATTTCATGTTTTGAAGGAAAATAGAAAGAACTTGAAGCCAATTTTATGTAATTAATTACTTTGGGTTTGAATTTAGTTGTCTTAACATGAAATTGAGTTTTAATTGTACATACATCATGAAATTTTAAGAGTTTTGGGAGATCAATTCATGTTTTAGAATTTGTGGATTTGAAAATAGACATTGACTTGATTTTGATCTCTAACCTATGCATGTAATATAATGAAAGAATTTTATTCAAAATTTAGATATGTTATGGAATATCTATGATTATGAACTAAGTTTTGGGTGTGATAAAAAAAAAAATTCTATACCACACACATGCAAATCAATTGAGAAGGACTTCCATGGAAGTTTGAATTGTAGAGCTTACACTTGCATGGTTTATACATTTACATAACAAAGTGAGGATTTGATTTCTTCATGACAATTTGAGGTTGTTTTAAACCCATGCATTTTTTTTTTTTTTTTTTGAAGCTAGAACTTGTGAATTCAAGTGTTTTTTAAGAATTTTTGGGACTTATAATGTATGGAATGAAGTTGTATTGATACAAATGTGAGCTGCAAATTTGGACAGAATTTCAGACAGTTTTTCACCCAGCGCCGCACATGTGGCTTGGAGCCTTGCACGTGCGGAAAACAGGGAATTGTGAGCAAGCATTCTGTTTAAATTGTACGTGCGAGAGGCACATGCGGAGATGGTCCCGCACGTGCGGCAGAAACCCCCACACGTGCGGCTGTAAGGGGCAATCCTAGTTTTGTTTTTCGCTCCACTTTTTCACCTTTCGAGCCCCCGTTTACATGATTTAAACGTGTTTCTCATATGCATTGCATTTCATGAACACCAAGAAAGTGTAGAACGAATGATAGAACCGAACGAGTGAACAATGAATGGAAACCGATTAAGTAAACAACAAATCGATTGAACGAGTAGACTGTATATTGAGTTGTTGTGCTTGAACTTGTTTGTTGTTTGGGCCAGACGCCACACTGTTAATGCATTGTAGCACGTGTTTCGAGGAGCCCACTGTGAGTAACAATGTTGTAAAGCTATGTTCAATTATGATTATTTTCTGAATGATTAACTGTACTGCTTTCAGAAATCATACTGTTTACTAATTGAATGTTTGTCCTATTTTCTGAACTGTACTTGTAGCATCCTTAGCAACTGACTGTTACTGCTACTGCTACTGTTACTGTTACTGTTACAGAGATCTCTGTCAGTTCCAAATTTTGGAGCTAGGCCATCAATTGATTGTTCGGTCTTCTAAAACCTACTGTACTGTACTGCTATTGGATGTACCACGTATGACTGTTATGATTTCTAAATGACTGATATGACATGAAATATGAGACATTGATTGAATAACTGATCTATAGATGCAATTGACTGTTTTAATTACTAAAAGGATATCCATTCTTAACCCCTTTACACATTTGTTATTCACTGCGCTTTAGCTCACAGTTTATTATATGTGTAAGTGGTCAGGCACTGGAGCAAAGTTAGTAGCGTTGACCTGAACCCGTTTTGTCAAGCTAATCTATTATGCCTCACTGCGAGGTTTCGAACTGCTAATGTTAAGGCTTGTTTTTGGGTGCTCTTATATGAAGTCAAGTGAATGTTGTATAAATCGTTTTGGTTTTGGGATTTAATTTCCTAACATCTGTTTTATTTATTTTTTTGTATATAACATCTTATGGACTTAAGTGTTTGTGCATATATCAGTATGTGAAACTTGTGTTACTCATTTAAGTCCTCACAGTTATTTGGACATTTTATTTTAATATTTACAGGCTTCCGCTAGCCTCTTTATTGTACAATTGTTATTACTGGGCCTTTAGTAATCACGAATTGCTGGCCAATTACGATGCTAAACCCTTAGGGGCGGGTTTGGGTCATGACACCCTTAGTAGAGAGGTGTATTTATAGGCCAGGAGATCCTTGCTCCGCATTTCCCTTAGGAATTACGGAGATGGCACCTTCTCATATGCATAGGGACCATCTTCTAGAAATTACTCTATTTGTCACAAAAGTTAGCAAAACATGTCTGACCATATCTTTAGTGTACGGGCGTGCACTAAAGTTGTACGACTGGTCATGTTTTGTAGGCCAAGGTTAGGATATGGTGCATATAGGATATTTCCAAAGGGTTCTCCTCTTTTCTATTATCATAAAATTTATTTTACCATTAAAGAATGATTGCCTCATTGGCATAATATTTAAAAAAAAAAATAATATTTCAAGGTGACAATTTTAATGAGAACTTAAAATAACTTAGTCTTTATTTGGCATTTAGCTAAAAATATCACTCTTTTTTTTAACTTTTTTTATTTTCAGTGATTTGTTTTTAATTTTTCATTTCATCTAGTGTGGAAGATCTAAAAAGTTTTAAATATATATAAATATATATAATTTAGAAAAAAAATTCACTAAAAACAAAAAAGGCAACTATTTTTTTACAGTCTTTGTCTTTAGTATTTTTTTTTTTCAATTTTTATATTTTTTTAAAATTTTTTGGTTCTTGCAAAATTGGTTGTTTTGAGTGTTTTATGAATATTTCTTGGTTTAGATTTCGTTTATGGCCATTGAATGTCTTTTTGTGAAAACATATGATTTTTGGATGGAAAGATGGCTTTATTCATTGAATCTAAACTAAGTGGTGTTTATTTATCCAAACATCTAGTTTTAGACTGAAATTAAGTTTGGCATCCTCCAAAAAATCCAAAAAGTCAAAAAGTCACTATCCTATTTAAGTCACATCATCTTATTTAAGTCACATCACCTCTCTAACACATCACTTCAAATCCAACCCAAATCCAACCCATATTTCATAAAAAGTCAAAAAGTGCACTTATTTAGTCTTCCCAAACTTGACCTAATGGTTTTTAGGGTTTAATAACGAATTTTGTGGAACAATTAAGCTCTAACCTCATAAAATAGAATATTAGTAGAGGTCAATCTTTAAATTGAGCAAAAAAATGTGCATCATTCAAAGCCTTTTCCTTTTGTACCTTAATTCCTGAACCTAGATTATTTGGTTGTGAAGTCTTTTGCTTAATTTTCATTGTTAAAGGTTTCTTAATTTCCTAAAATTAAGCGGTGACTTTATCAATGTGAGAAAGCGAGTTGGTACAATATGAGTGTGGAAACGCACCTTATACCCAAAATAGGCACGATGTCCACACCTAACCAAGTAAATAGGGGTTGTTACTGGAGTTTGATTTGTGTAATAGTTTGAACAAGTTGTATGGATGTTGTCGAAGTTTTTAAAAACATTTTTTTTTTAAAATCTCCTTAAGTGTTTTACTTTCTATAATTGTTGAATACTTTTGATACAATTATTTTCTTTGCGTTCATGTTCAAAGTGTGAGATGTCATGTTATGAGAGACGAGTGATGTTGTTACTTAGTTTAGAACAAACGACTCACATTACTTGAGATGATTTGTACTTATACGTTGAACTCGACAAGCTTTTGTATCAATGTTTCAAGCTTATAATTGTGAAATATTTAGTGGTTCAAACTATATCGCAATCAATTCCCGATTTTAAACCCTATTTATGTAACTAGTGGTTGATTCATTACCTTAAATCAAGTTCTCAACCTCAATATTTATTGTTAATTTAATTTCTAATTGTTATTTTAATTCTCACTTCAATTTAATATTCATTTAGGAATTTTACAATTTAAATTGGTTTAATCTTACAATTGTCCCTATGGATCGATATCTAAACTAACCTTTGTTTTGTAAAATTAGAATTCAATCTAGTCTTTATTTTTGGTGTGCTAAAGGACCCATCAAATACATAAAAATAAATAAATAAATAATCTTACCTCAAAAGAAAATCCATGCCGCTAGACAAGAAGCCCTCACTGAATTCCATGCCATTATTACTTGGGTTTTTAGATCAACTCCCACTCTCAAGGTTTAATGGTAGATTTATGGTGGAAAGAGAGAAAGAAAAGTGAAAAAATAGATATGGAGAGAGAAAATGTGTTTGAAATGAATGAGGAGAGAGAAATATCTCAGCTAAATGATGAAAAAGGGTCCAAAGTGCTTGGTTGAGAGGCTGCCACATCGCTTAGAAGATTCTGATCCGGCACAATCTGCTTGTGTGGATCTATCTAGTAACTTTTTCTCACTACATTACATAATCCGCTTGTGCAGAACAAATCTTCCGCATGTGCTGATTTCCTATATAACTTTGTTAGGTAAATTTCAAACAAGTGTATCTCCTTCTTCTAGAGTCGGAATTATGTTAAATTTATATCTAAATTAAATCTCCGAAAGTAAGCTTTCAAATAGTGTTGGCTTTATATCAAGATTCAAAGTGTAGAAAGAGAAAAATTCAAAGTATAGAGAGAGAAAAGAGCAAAAGAGTGAATATTAGTTAAAAGAATAAAGGTTGAGACCCCCTTGACCCCCTTTAATTTTGATTAGTCAACTTTTTCTTTTTTTTCTTTTTTTTTTCTCTTCTCACCCAATCCCCAACCTCCATGTGTGTGAGGGGGTTGTGGGGGTGGGTGTTTTAAGGGGGTCTAAATCAATGCCCTTAGTCAAAAATAATAAATAAATAAAAAACAAATTTGGAGTTTTGGTTCAATCTTACCTTAAAGTTCCAAAATCTAGAAAAGGGTCTCAAATGTAATATTAAAATTGGATTGGTTCTTACGAGTGGGTCCAGGTAAGTTAAGAGGTTATCTATACTCAGCTTGAGTTGTGTTGAGAGTTGCCTAGGCCCACCCAAGGTCGAGTTGTAACTTGAGGTTGTCTGCACAAGCTTGACTCGAGTTAAGCTCAAATTGTCTAAACTATTCATGAACTCGAGTTTTTTATTTTTTATTTTATTTTATTTTATTTATTTTTAAAGTTGATTAATTTGTCAAAATTAAACGATATTAACATTGTTTTTTGGTAAATGGTTAATAATAAGATCAAAACAAATATTTTATTTAATGTGAGAGAGATGGAGAGGTAAGAAATAAAAATTGAAGAATCAATATACTGCGATGACATTTATAATTTTTATGAGAAAAGAAAAATGTGAATTTTGTTTTGTGTTAGTTGCATATATATGTAGTGAATATGATCCAATTGAGTTAATAAACGAACCAAACAGTTTGAGCTAGAATCGTGTTTGACTTGTTTAAAACGAACTCGGTTAATTAAGTGAACAAGTCAATCTTAAACACATTATAGAATTCATTAAAATTTTCAAATTAAGCTTGAATGGTCAAATTATTCACTTGACTTGGCTCGTTAACCTCAAAACTATATAAAAATACTAGATTGTTTTGACCTCGATCTTGGTTCGACAAAAATTCATTTGAGATCGATAATATGATGAATCAAGCTTAAACAATTAACTATTAGACTCGTTCAGCTCGTTTATTACATCTAGATCTAACAATTTAAATTATTTTAACATTATCCAATTAAAAATTATTTATATTAATATTTTTATATATTTACAGATACAATTCGAATTTCGAGTTGTTTGAACTATTTGATATCTCTGCCCACGCCTATTTAAATTTAATTTTGATTTTCTCTTTTTTACACAAACTTGTATCAAATTCAAAATAAATGCTAAAATAATTTTAAACGCAAGTCATATTATTCAGATTAAACTCATTCAAATTAAATTTTTACTTATGCACCTCAAACTCTCAAATGGTGTTAATGTAAGTGTAACTCTTATTATGTACTATCAATTCTTAGTAGCGGTGCATGTGATCTCAATCCGAGATTTTTCTAATTCATATGAAGAGCGCTTTATGTAAATTTTAAAATTAAATAAGTTCCGCGTAAATTGATTAAAAAAAAAAAACATAAATGAGAAGCACCGAACGATCCATCCAATAGGCATTTGATCAAACCAAAAAAAAAAAAAAAAAAGAAAACTGTTTTTTTTTTGTCAAATGATGGAGTGCCACCTCACTGGAGGTCGACCCCCAATGGATGTATGAGACATTTCTAATTTTAAAATTAATTAAGATGCGCGTAAATTGATTTAAAAAAAAAAAAACATAAATGAGAAGCACCGAACGATCCATCCAATAGGCAGCGCGAGTGCGAGACACGTCACCGCCGCCCTCAGGTAGAGATTACGATTACAATAATTCCAAACTAGAGAAAAAATTTAATAAACAAAAGGCAAAAAAGGCAACTTGCTATTATTATATCTTCTTCCATTATCAACAACGGCATCTCTCTCTCTCTCTCTCTCTCTCTCTAGGTTTCACAATCAAGGTAAGACGTCTTCTTCTCCTTCTTCTTCTTCTTCTTCTTCTTCCTTCTCTCTCTATCTCCAATCACAATAAAATCAAATAGATAGAAACTATGTCACCATTATTGGAGCTCGCACGAAGATATCCTCTTTTCTTTTTTGAACTCGTGAAGATTTCTTCAATTCGGCCTTGAATTTGATTTTGATTATGATTACAAGGTCAAACAATTTTTGATTTTGTTTTGGGGGTTTTTGACTTTGGTTTCTGCATCTGACTTTCCAGGTAGCTTCTCCAGCTGATTCTGGCCCATTGATCCAACAAAGTCCAGGTGTGCCTTCTCAGTCTAGGGGAATCTCTACTTTTTCAATTTTTTTTTTATAATATATTTTATGAAGTAATTATTATTATTTTTAAAATTTTTAGTAATCAAAATAGACTAGTAATTTGTTAGCTGAGAGCACTTTAGATTAATAATAAAAAAATTAAAAGTTGCTTGCGTTTGTCCCAATCAGAAGAAATTGCGTATAAGTTGAGAAAGCAAAAAATTTGAACAAACATCTCTTCACCACCGTATTAGTCCTTGTCTTGTTCTTATTCTTCTTTAGATCAGGCCGTAGCTCTGAGTTTGGGTATACGAATTTTATTGAGTTTTGTTTGATTTTTTACTTTATTATTGCGTTTAAGGGGTGTGTTTGATTGATTGATTGATTGATGATTAGTTAACTGTGATGGAGACCAATAACTGGAGGCCTGCTCCAGGCGGCGGTGAACCCACGATGGACCCGGGTGATTGGAGGACCCAATTGCAACCTGATTCTCGACAAAGAATTGTCAATAAGATGTGAGCTTTTCTTCCACATTTATTTTAATTTTATTTTTGTAAATAATAGTTCTATGTTTTTAGATTCTTATTGTTGTTTTACATGCATATACACCCAACAAAAAAGAAAAGAAGAGAGAAACACATCCGTTTGTGTAGAGATTTGTGGAGTTAAATGAAAAAGGAAAGAGTAAAGGGTATGAGCCCTAATTTATTTTTTCTTCACAAATTCAAGATCTAAACACAAACACAACATAAAAGTGTCATTTGGTAACGTTTACAGTTTCTTGTTTATTTTTGATAAAAATGAAAACAAAAAATATGTTTTGGTGCAAACTTGTTTTGAAGACAAGTGAAAGGGTGGCCGTTGGGAGGTGGTGGTTGAAAGTTGTTGTTGACGGTTGGAGGTGGTTGTCAGCTAGTGTAGGTGGTTTGCCAGCCATCAAAGGTGTGCTTGTTAAATGCGAGAGGTGGTTGCTTGCGGTTGATGGTGGTTGGCTGCTTTGGTTGGTGGTCGAAAGTTGGTTGTTGCTACTGGGAGGTGGTTGGTGGCCAAGGGAGATGGTGGTCAAAAGCCGTCATCGGCGATGGTGGTCGAAGGTGGGGGTAATCAGCTGTAGGCTGGATGGAGCAGAAGAAAGAAAAAGGAATGAAATTTCTTTTTCTAAAAGGTGATAAAAAAAAAAAAAAATCTTTTCCTAAACAAGTGAAACCAACTTTTTTGTGATTATAAAAATTTTGTAAGCTGTTACAAGTTTTTGAAAATGGAAAAAGATAACAAACTATTTATTGTTTACCATTTACAATTTTTTTTTATGTATAAATAGAAAACTATGAACATAAATGTTACCAAACAAGTAGTGGTGTTCACAGCTCAGTTCGGTTCAGACTTACTTTTGGCTTGGCAGCCGAACCGACACCATCAGTTTAGGAAATCACACAACCATTATTGACCGACTTACAGTTCATAATCGACCAATTGAAAGTATTCGGTTTGGTAGTTGGTTCGGTTGATTTCGAAAATCTAGTAAAGATAGAGGATAGAATTTCTAGTCTTATTGAATTTAATTTTTATGTTTGTAGTGTTATCTATATATAAGGCATATAAATACATAATAAATGTATAAGCTACTTATTTTGTTGTTTCCCCATGTGTTGTGTACTATGTTTTTTGGAAAATTGATGTGTTGGTATGTTCGTTCTTCTTAATGCATAATTATAGTTGTTGTGATCTTATTAAATAGTTTCCATCCCCCGAACACTTCCAAGCCGTAGGATTGTTGTCTGATCATAAAACTTCCATGTTCTTTTTACGCAATACATGTTTTTATCTTGTCCACATAATTTCATGAAGAAATTTGTTTTCTCTAGTCTAGTATGATTATTATAAACCTAAGGTAGCCAAATGATTTGCCTCCAACAAGTAGCTTTTCCAACTCTCTTTCATTTCCTCACCAACAGATCCATCACTTTTTATATTCTTCTTTGGCTTAGCAAGCCTATACATATTCTTCTTTCATTCTTTTTATTTATTTTTTATTTTTTTTATTCTTTTCTTTGCACTTTTTTGGCTTCAATAATTTTCCTTATTTGTACATTCTTGGAACTCTTATAGCAGTGAACATGTATTTTTTACTTATCGAAAGAAAATAGAAAAAGCCTTTTGATTTCACTACGACTTGCTTCCTTCTTCCACTGTTGGGTTTCCATTGATAATGGCCCCTTCCCTGTTAATTTACCAAGAAATTCCTTTTCTATTCTTGTAACACATTCTGCCATCCTATCTTCATTACATTAGCATCATATTTCTATTACCTCTTTGCTGCTTTTGACATTTTTATATTTACACAACTACATTTTCTTTCTCTCAGCTACTTAGTTTGTGGGTCTCTAATCTCTGTTATATTTGTTGCAGAATCACCTTGTAATATTTGTAATATTTTTCTAGTGAAGAAACTCGGAGTTTTTAACTTTGTCAATTTAAATTTTAAACTTTTAATTTGTTTTCAATCTAAATCATCCACCTATTTTTGTCAAGTAAAAGTGATAGAAAAATACTCCCTCTGTCCCATTTTGTTAGTCCTTTTTCCCATTTTAGGATAGGATGTTCTAAAATGTTTGTCCTATTTGAAAAGAAAGTAAAAAATATTTAGTTTTCAAAATTACCCTTTTGAAATGGCTAGAAATATATTCAAATTTGAAAAAGAGAAGGGCATTATTGGAATAAGTGCTCTAAATTTTGAATTCAAATGCAATGATTACATGTCCCCTAACACAGTTAGAATTTCCAAAGGGGACTATCAAAATGAGAAGGAGGGAGTAGTATTTTAGTCATTAAACTCAATGTAAGTGTACGAAAAATGTCTAAAATACCATTTTCTATTGAATTGAATGACTAAAATACCCTCTTTTTTTTCCGTTAGTTTTACTTAACAATGTTAGATGGATGGTTTAGATTAAAAACAAATTAAAAGATTAGTGTCTAAATTGACAAAATTTAAAATTCAAGTTTATTTTGTTATAAGGTTCAAACTCTGATTCTTTTTGTATTTTTCCCAGAACTATTTGACTCTTATTGAATCTAGTCTTGATCTTATTAGGTTTTCGTGCTTTATTTATTAATTTTTTTATAAATTGAATTAATTTTTTTAAATATTATGCAAAAGATAAAAAATATTGTTATATAATTACATGTTATAAATCAAATACATTAGTCCCATATATTGTTGAATGTGTCTTTTACTCTAGCGATGTACCCAGATATGAAACGTAAAGTTCTGATATAGCTTACACACAATTTATTCAATTTGTGGAGGTTCCATTGGTTGAATGGGCCTCACTAAGCTCATTTCAGTATTATAGGAATGCTTTAGCTCACTTGAGTCTCTTATATTTTCTAAATGTCAAAATGACATCCGTTCGGCCTTGCTCCTATGGAGTTTAGCACTACCTACGGAAACTGAACAATAAAATATCACCAGGGGAAAAGGTTTTTGGTGTTATTAAAATTTTTTAAGGCCTGTTACGCTAATTTGGTTTAGGGAATCTCGTGATGTCTTAGGAATTATGCCTTGGATGAGCTCCATGAAGGCATAATGAAGGTCTAAACAGTGACATGCTTTCTTGAATCAAGCTTTTTGTTTCTTTATATGTACTCTATGCATTTTAAAATTGAGAATGTTGTCATACTTTATAAACCCTGCTGCCAATTCACCTGCATGGTTGTTTAACCATTTAAAATGTAATGTTTCATGTGGGCAGAATGGACACTTTGAAGAGGCATCTTCCCTTTTCTGGACAAGAGGGACTGCAAGAACTTAAGAAGATTGCTGTAAGGTTTGAGGAGAAGATCTACACTGCTGCCACAAGCCAGGTATATCCGTCATTTGGGCATCTTTTGATTCCTTGTTATGTCTTTGTCATATTGCATTTGATCATTTGTTTCTTTGTAAATTTGTAAAATGCAGACTTCATCCAAAAAACAAAAGGGAATATCTGCATTTCACCTTCTATGTTTGTATAGCAATGGTCGGTTGGTTTTTGGCTTGGCATAATTGCTCATGAATTATATATTCTTAATTTCCAATTGCAGTCTGATTATCTGAGAAAAATATCTCTGAAGATGCTGACAATGGAGAACAAATCTCAGAATACTATATCGAATTCTGCCAGTAATAGCAAAAATCCTCCAGATACAGGTAATTGCGTGAAAGAATTATACATTTCTTTTTCAGCAATCACCTGTTGAAGATATCTGGAATTCTTGATGTTATATTGTTTTGATTCTTCTTGTGTTTTTCTTTCTCATCATTTTTGATGGAACAGTTTTGCTCTTATTTTTCCCATTCTTGCTCTGGAATGTAAGCATTTAGTAAATGAAATATAAATGTAAGAGGCCATTTACTTAAGTTTACAATGTAAATAAGGAAGTAGTAAATACCCCCCCATTTGGATTCAAAGAAAAATACTAGAAAATCAAAATCCAAATAAATCAATAAGTGGTTTCCCCAGTTTTAGTATAAAAATAATTTTCTGGCTGCAACTACTAAATTTGGTGTTTAAAGTGAAGTGAGTTAGACTACGTAGAAAAATTCGATAAATTTAATTTAAACTATTTAATATACAAGGAACAATTATCGGGAAAATTAGTTTCAAAATTGTGATTTTTGGAAAATCCAATTTTCACACTAATTTTAGACGTAGTCCAATTTTGACAAAAAACCGTTTTGGATGCAACCAATGTAAAATGAATGTAAAGCCAATGCAAGTGTAATGCACAATCTTCATTGAGCCCTTGGATACTTGCTTTCTTGCTTGATTTGCCTTGATCCTTTAAGCTTTGTGACATTCACGTGGATTCGTTTCTACATGCAAAATACTTGAGAACAAGTCATTAGTACCATAAAAATATGTTTGTTATCATCAATACTTATCCACATATATTGATACTAGCCTTAGGCCTAACAACCACTAATGAACGGAAGCCACAAAAATGAAAGTACAAACTGTCATCATCTTAGCAACCGGGGTAAATGTTTCCTTATAGTCAATGCCATACTCCTAAGAAGAACCCTTGGCAACCAAACACGCCTTATATCGTTCTAGATATCCGTCTGAATGAGTTTTAACCTTATATATATCCATTTGCAACCGACAACATTTTTACTTGCAAGGAAAGGAACCAACTCTCAAGTACAACTCTTTTTAAGAGCAATTCGTTCATCTTGTACAACACACACCCAATTAGGATCAATACAAGCTTCCTTGTAAGACTGAGGTTCTAAGTAAGCATGAATAGGGGATAAAAAAGTATGATAAGGAGAAATGCAAGTACTAGCAAAACTACTTACCCAAAAAAAGTACTAGCAAAACAACTAAGTCTTGTTAAGGGTTTACAATCTCGAAGAGGATAGCATTTTGCAGGATGATCAAGTCCCACAGAAGTAGGAGGGGTTATAGAATTGATGGAGACAGGTACAGAAGGGGTGTACTATGAGAATAGACCCAAAAAAAGCGTGATGCCTGAAGAGGGAGCAAAAGAAGAGGAAAAATCTGCAACATCAAGCGTCATGGTATACTCATCTGTAGGTACAACATCAGGAAAATGATCAATATGAATGAAGTTCTCCTTAGACACAAGGACACCCTTGGAAGACAAAAATAAGGGAAATGCTCAAGAAAGACCACATGATGAGAAACATTTAACTTATTAGAAACCGGATCATAACACCAATATCCTTTTTGATGAATACCATAGCCTAGAAACACACATGACAAAGTGAGTACTGAGCTTGGTACACTCCCGTTGACGCAGGAGAACAAATCATGCGGATCCAAAACATGTAAAAAAAGAATAATTAGGAACTTGACCAAACTACTTTTCATAAGGAAAAATACTAGAGAAGAGTGGGGATAAGATTAAGATGATAGGTTGCTGTAAAAACCGCTTCACCACAAATCACAACAGGAACTGAAGATGATAAGATTAATATGATAGGTTGCTGTAAAAACCGCTTCACCACAAATCACAACAGGAACTGAAGATGTAAGAAGGGAGCTATTAGTGTCAAGGAGGTGTCAATGTTTCCTTTTTGCTGTACCATTTTGTGTTGGGGTATATCAGAACAATACCAGATACATCTAAGAAATTAGTAAATTTGACAATAAAATGCCACCTAAGATAGAATGAAGAATTTCGATAGTTGTGTGGAGAACTGAGTTTGAACCATAGAATGGAATGAATGATAAATGCGAAAGAAATCAGACTTGTGAGACATAATATAAACCTAACAAAAACGACTATAGTCATCAATAAAGGAAACATAGGACTATTGGGGCGTGGGGGTGTGCTTCCTTTAGGTCTCAGGGTCAACTCCCATTAAGTGCTATCAACTCTTTGGGTCCACGCCCGCGGGCTCTGTCCGAGATTTGCCCAATCCTTGCGGAGGGGGCGCTTTGCATGGGTCTCGGGATTTAGTTGAGGTGTGTGTAAGTTGGTTCGGACACCTGGTCATAAAAAAAAAAAATTTAAATAAATAAGGGTAACATAGTACACAAAACCCCCTTGAGTAATAACAGGAGAGGGACACACATCAAGTTGAACAATAGAGAAATGATAAGTGGAAATAGAAGTACGTGTATTAAAAGCTAAAGCAGACATTGGCAAGTTTACAACTGCACTCAGAAAGATCACTAAACGACACCTTACCCATAACACAAAACTGAACCAAACAATTTAACCGTTCACTAGACACAGCCTTACCTAGAATGCCAAAGATAAAAGGACACGAATTCACAAAGCTGTGGATGGAGACGACACAGGAACATGCTAGCTTTCCAACACGTATAAGTCACCAGTCCTATGCCTGGTCACAATAAGCTTCTTGGACATCTAATCCTGATGAACACAACCTGAAGAAGAAAGGAGAACGTTAAAACTTGAATTAGATAACTGACTAATGGACAGTTGAGGAACGTAGAAAACGTTTGGAAGGGACAGGGGAAGAAAAGGAAGAAAAAACAAAACCGATAGAAACATCAGTTATAGGAGCACCATTGGTGGTACAAATAGTCATGGGAGAAGTACGAGAGCAATGAGGGGGGATAAATTGGGGGTCATATGATTAGAAGAACTAGAATCAATTATCCAAGTACTCTGAGAGATACCTTCAGTGTGAGATCATTGCACAATTGCTTTTTAACCTTATTTTCTTGACTGTTCATCTTTTAACCTGGTTTTGGTTTCTTCATCTCTTTCTTCTGAGCAGTATCCCATGGCATGCAACCCCAAATTGCAGGCAACCAGGGGCAATCACTTTCTAATCCAATGGTGGCTAACCAGTCTCAATCCCGCCAACCGCTGTTATCCCAGAATATTCAGAATAACATCACAGCAACAGGAGTACCAGGTTCTGCTAATTTAACATCAGCACTGCCTTCTGTTGGTGGTTTACCACAGACTAGCATACCAAACGTTGGCCAGAATTCCAATTTGCAGAACATTCAGAACATCTCTGGGGTTTCACAGAATTCAGTTGCAAATTCAATGGGGCAGGGGGTGTCTTCCAATATTTTTGCCAATACTCAAAGGCAGATGCCAGGAAGGCCACAACAAGTTGTTCCCCAACAACAACAGCAGCAGTCTCAAAATCCACAGCACTATCTTTACCCGCAGCATTTTCAACAGCAGCTTCTGAACAAGAAATATCCGCCAGGAAGTATTCCCCCACACATGCAATCTCACATCCAGCAACAACAGACACAGCAGCAACAGAACCTATTACAATCTTCTCAGCAATCTGTTATGCAGCCTTCTAGCATGCAACCAGCTCCACTATCTGGCCTTCAACAGAATCAGCAGTCTTCTGTTCAACAGTCAACACAACCAATGCTTCAGCAAAATCCACAATCAGTTCTCAGGCAACAGCAACAACCGCAGCAGACACCCATTATTCATCAACAGCAAACACCAATGCAGCCGCAGCCGATATTGCCAACGCAACAGCAGCAGCAGCAGCAGCAGCAGCAGCATCTAGCAGGGCAGCAGCCAAATTCTACAAACATGCAACAGAACCAGCTAATTGGGAATCAAAACAGCATCCCAGACATGCAACAGCAGCAGAGGTTGCTAGGCCCGCAGAATAATCTTTCCAACTTGCAGCAGCAGCAGCAGCAGCAGCAGCAGCAGTTAATGAGCCAGCAAAACAACCTATCAAATATTCATCATCAGCAACAGTTGGGTCCCCATGGTAATGTTGCTGGGCTACAGCAGCAACAGCAGCAATTGCTCGGAACTCAATCTGGCATGCTACAACAATCTAAGGTTCCAATGCAGCAACAAACCCAGCAGAGTTCTGCAACTTTGTTGCCAACCCAAGGTCAACAGTCACAACCACAACCTCCACAGCAGCAATTGATGTCACAGATTCAAGCACAGCCTGGACAGTTCCAACAGCAGTTAGGTTTGCAACAACAGCAGAGGCTTCAAACATCAGGCCCCTTACTTCAGTCACAGAATATGCTTGATCAGCAAAAGCAGCTATTTCAATCGCAAAGAGCCATTTCAGAGGCGTCATCAAGTATGTGACATTTCGTTCTCACAGATTGTTTATTATGTAGCTTGTATGTGCCATTTTTGATTTTTACTTTATGTTCTTGGTTTAATTATGCCTCATAGTTTCACGCTTCAGCAGTAGATGGTTATAGATTTCTGGACAAGTAATTTGTTTGTGATTAAAGGACATTTATAAAATTGATTGGGAAGGCTCCTTGCTAATCAGCAAGTTCAACAAAAATATTCTTCATTTCAAGCTAAATGGCTGAAAAATTCTAGCAATCCATGTGGTTTAGTCCCATATTTTGTAAATATTTTATGCAGTTCATATGTTTAGGCAGGTACTGTATGTGTACACCTTGCCTATACATTATTACTTGGCTATCTAAAAGTTAATATTTATCTGATGATCATTATGTTAATTGTCAACACCATATAAGAAAATACAATGTGGTAGATAAAATTGGTGTGCCATGGGATTAAGGAATTGTTAAAAATATTAAAAACATCAAAGTGTGAACGCTAGGGGTCAAAACGGGTTTACTAGGTAATAGTTTGTGAGCTTGAGAAACTACCTTTTTTTTTTTTTTGCTGCATTGACGCGATTTCAATACAAGTATGAAAGCATCAAATTATGCTAATTTGAATTGTAACTGAGACTGCTCAGAACCATGGTGTGAGCTCGTACCCCTTCTTTATATTCCTTCTTGTTTGGTACCACACTGAAAAAATTTGTGAATTCTGAATATCTAGTCATCTTATCAATTGAGGTATATATGGGGTTTACAAGTTGCAAATTAAGCCTAAACATATGTCTTGACTTGAGCCTAAATCTGCGCAATGAAATACAAGAATTAAGCCTAAATATATGTAATGAGATGTTCCTAAATATACAAGGTCAAAGAAGAGCTGATTAAGGAGATTCTCTAACACTCCCCCACAAACTCAATGGTCTAGGGAGAATGAGTTTAGAACGTAGAAGCTCAAAGCGTTGCTTATGTAACCCCCTATGAAGCACATATAATCCAAAAAAGGTCCCGTGCGAGTGTTGGATACGTATTGGATGTAGATACGTGGCTGATATGGCAGGATATGGCAAATAAAAATCCAATTTATTTTTTTAACTTTTTCTAATTTCGGATATGAGAGGGACATGTGAGCGATACAGGATATGGGAGGAATACACGAGGGATACGCCAAATAAGTATCTATTTTTTTTTTTTTTTGTATATATTATATGCCAAATAGGTATGTAATTTGTTTTTTTTTTTCAATTTTTTTCTTATTTTTCTTATTTCATATTTCTATTTATATTTTTTCAAGGTCAATACTCTCTCCCACTTGCCCTTGCTTTCTATGTCTCTTCATATTGTGTTGTGTTAGCATTGTCAGTATCAATTTCTACTTTGTTAGCCTTGTATTAGGGCTACTCACTTGCGTTGAAAAGAAGAGGGGAAAAAAAAAAGTTGTTCACATTGTTTCTACTTTTTAATTTCATTCTATTGTTATTTTATTTCATTTTTTAATTTTGGATATTATGTTTTAAGGCTATTGTTATCATTGCTTAATTTTCTTATCTTTATTGTTATTTTTTAAATTTCCTTGAATATTTGATCGATTCCTTTGTTTAATTGATTGTTCTTTGATGCAATCTTTTGTTATTCTTTGTTTAATCCTTTGTTATTCTTTGTAAGTATGCCTGGTTGGTAATTGATCTTTGATGCAATCTTTGATGAACATAAAATTCTCTTTTTGATATTAAGGAATTAGTACTAGATATTTTATGAATATACTTATTTTATACATACTACATTACTAAAAATTATAAAAATAATTTTATTTTACAAATGTATCCTTGCCATATCCGTATCTTATTTTTTTAGATTTTTTCGTATCACTGTATCCTTATCTTGTATCTGTATATGTACTTCTTAGGTAACCCCTTAGCGAAAATATTAGGATTCAGTCGAAGGGACAAATTGAACACGATGGCTGCCAAAAAGAACAAGTTCTCGAATGAAATGATAATCAAGTTCAATTACAAGCATGAAAGACATGATTGTAGGTTGTACTGAGGTTGTCATAGTAGAGTGTGATAGTAGTGGAAAGCGGGCATATGAAGCTCTTGGAGAAGATTTTGGATCCAAACGATTTTAGCACAAACCTGAGCGAGCGAGCGATATTCAGACTCGGCATTGGAACAAGAAACTATAGGTTGCTTCTTTACACTTAGAGAGATAAGATTGGGACCCAAGAATACACAGTAGCCAGAAGTGGAACGCCACGTATTTGGGCATCTCGCCCAATCAACATTAGAGAAGGCATGCAAGAGTAATTGACCAGATAAGGGACGAAAGACCAGTCCAAGTTCCACAGTTTCTTTTAGGTGACAAAGGATGCTCTTGTCAATGACAAGATGAATGGGGACCTAGGGGCACTCATGAATTGAGCAACATGATGAACTACAAAAGCAATATCTAGAGGAATCAAGATCAGAGGAGGTAAAACTAAATGCCTATACTTAGTGGGATTTGCAAGTGGGTCTCCTTCAAGAGCAGAGAGTTGTGTTTTTGCATTTAGGGGTGTACTACGAGGCTTGCACTCCTTTATAGAACTACGACGCAAGAGATCAGCAGTGTAACGACTTTGGGAAAGACGAAGAGCGGAGCACAAGGAAGACACCTTAAGGCCAAGAAAGTAGTGGGAAGAGCGAAGGTCCTTGATGTCAAACTTATTAACAATAGTGGAGGTAAATGACTAAAGCATCGATAGAGTATTCCTAGTAAGCACAATATCATCAATATAGAGCAATGATATTATCATCTGAGAAGAGTGCTGGAGAACAAGCATAGAGTGATTTGACTCTGAGTGAAGCACATCGGACGAGAAAGGAGCTAAAACACTGAGACCAAGTACAAATAGCTTGTTTGAGACCATAGATGGCCTTCTAAAGTTTACAAATATGTTGAGGGGTTTGAGGATCAGCAAACCCAGCTGGCTGAGTCATAAAAATTGTATCTTGAATAAAACCATGGTGGAAGGCATTCATGACATCCAATTGTCGTAAAGACCACCTAGAGGAGTTTGCCAAGTTGAGAACAACATGGATTGTGGTTGTTTTAACCATGGGACTGACGGTCGCATTATAATCCAAACCATGTTGCTGATCCCTTGGCCACAAGATAGGCCTTATAATACTCAATTGAACCATCTGCTAAGCACTTGATCTTAAAAACCCACCGGTAGCTCATAGTGTTTTGATGTGAAGGAGGAGGAACTAGAGATGAAGTCTGATTTTGAAGGAGAGCATTGAATTCATTAGACATAGCGGCATGTCATTTAGGAAATTTGATAGCTTGAGAAAAACATGTTGGTTGCTAACTGGAAAAGGAAAGATTAGCTGCCAAAGCATGTGGTATGCCACATATGCTTCAAACGACAAGTTTTGTCAACTTTGTTAACAGTAGACGGATTGAAGGGTGAGATTATAACTGGACTTGAAGTATAGGGGTTGACTGTTATAATTGAAATTAAAGGGACGAAAGTGAGACTTTGGTAAAAGTGTGAGGGTGCTAAGTGTAATTATCTTGTATTTTTTTGTATTAGCGAATTAGCTTTAGGTTTTCCTATTTCAGTTCTTTTCTCGTTCATTTTTTCCTTTTTCTGTTTTGTGTCTCTCTACTTATTCAACCTTGTAATTTTGATATGACATATACATTAAGTGTTCTTACAATTACTTCTGTCATGCGACTTGTTGATTTTCTTACTAAGACACTTTTGCCCGCTTCCAATTTCTGCTTGCTAGGCTCACCTTATGAGTTCTGTATATTTTGCATAATTACTGTTAGTATTCTCCTATTCTAGGTTTTTCTTTTTTGATTTTCCTTTTTTGTTTAGTGTTTCTTTCTATTAAAGAGACTGAAGACCTTGTAATTCAAATACCGAAATAATATTTTTTTCTCATAGAATTCTTACATGGGGCTCGTTTGGGAACTTAGCTATTTTAGTTGGCATTTTGGCTATTTTAGCCTGACTAAAAAATTTTTTGTTTGGGATGGCTTTTTTTTGTAGTTGATGATAGTTGGCTTTTTTTGGTAGTTGATTTGATGGTTGTGAAAAAAAGTGAAATGATTATGGCTTGGATGTGACATTTTATCTTATTGACTATTTTAGCCTATGTTGTCTTTATTGGCTGTTTTAGCCAAAAAAGTCTCCCAACCCAAGTTCCCAAACAACTCCCATGGTATCAGAGCTCAGGTTGAGATAGGACTTAGATTAAAGTGTCTTCGTTTGCATTTGATATTTTTCCCCCATTTGATTTCTTCTTCTCTATTTGGTTGTTTGCTTCTCTTTCTATTTGGTTCTCTATTTGTCTCTCCACATGCAAGATAGGGTTACACGTGAGGGAGGGTGTTGGATAGCTTGATATCCATTGCTAGGCCCATTTCCTAATGGCTTAAGTTTTTGGGACAATTAGTGAATTTAAATTAACAAGATATACCTGGTCAGCACTCATAGGGTTTGAATCAATTGGAACAATGCTCCAAAAAATCACAGTTGGACAGATTTGGAGAAAAACCCCTTTTGCCTGAAAAGCAAAGAAAAGAATGGAAAAGATGATTTCAAAATCACAAGAAAAATTGAGATTTTTTTTGCGAAACCTCTTACCCTAGTCAATCATATTGAGTAGAATTTTTAATATTATTATTATTATGATTATTATTATTATTATTTTAGATTACTAGACCCAACAACCAATTAAAAGAAGAAAAATATGAAGAACTCACTTCTTAGCTCGGATACCACCACAATGAATTGTTAACCGCCAACTCATAAAAGCTCACCACAATGAATTGTGAACCACCAACTCATATTAAAGCTCAAGCTGTTAGGGGTAAGGACAATTATATTATTTATATTGGGAAAGGGGCAACAACTATATTGTTTATATTCTTAACACCATTGCTGGGATATGTTGGTGCTCCTAAGTGGTACCATGATCTGCCTATATCTGATCTCTTCATCTATCCCATGGATATTTTACGACCCAATGCTGCTTTTGCCCTCCGAAACTATTGCTGGCATGAAGATTTTATGACATATTTGATTTTTTTGTTTTTGTTTTTTTATATGTATAATTTGTGCATGTGGCCTGTTACATTGGAGTTTTTGTGTGGGGATGTGGACGGAAGGATTTCTAACATTGTTTATAATTAATTTTTTATTTCATACCAACAGGTTTTGAACTAATGCTTATTTATGTCTGTGACGTAGCTTCATTAGATTTCACAGCTCAGACAGGAAATGCAAGTAGTGGGGATTGGCAAGAGGAGGTCTATCAAAAGGTACAATATCATAATCTTTTGTGCCCTTCAAGTTGAACTCCCTTGTGATACAAGTCATCTCATACAAGGAACTTAAATCATTCAATATAATGAGTAAAATTTCGCATTGATTCTGAGATGAGAAACATCACGAAGTGTATATACTTCTAACTACTCAGCAGCTGACTGTAAACTTGAAGAGTTGCTAAATATGATGTTTCAGTAGTGTGAACAGTTCCATGCTACAGTTATTTGAATAAAACTGTTACCCTGCTTTTTTGAATAGTACTGTTACCATGCTTTAGCTAATGATGTATAATAATGCAAGCAAGTGTTACATGACTATTCTAGTTGCCCTGAAGTACCTGTATGTTGGCCTGATCATGTCAAGGTTGAGAACATCGGATGTGCATCTACCCTAATTGGACAGTTGATTTTCTAATATCTTTTGATGAAAGGAGAAGTTCAAAATTGATAGTCAAATTGATTTCTTGCTGCTTATATGGATAGGGAGGTGGAATTCCCTTTTTCCATTAAATCCTAATTTTATTTCAAGTCCAAATAGTAACAACATATCATAAGTATACAAATACAAAGTGTTTTAACTGTAGAAATCCCTCAAAATTGATAGTCAAATTGATTTCTTGCTGCTTATATGGATAGGGAGGTGGAATTCCCTTTTTCCATTAAATCCCAATTTTATTTCGAGTCCAAATAGTAACAACATACCATAAGTATACAAATACAATGTGTTTAACTGTAGTGGATGGGTCTGCGTATTTGTACTCAACTTTTGGATACATGTTTCTCTATACTGAGGTAACCAAAACGCATACCTGAGTGACCATGTAATGTAGTCACAAACAATTGTATGTGAAATTGTTGTTTAGTTTTCATTTGGGACCTACTTTGCAATCACTGTACTGTGCCATTTGATTAAGTTGTCTTGTCATATAAAATTTCGAATGTTTTCCTATCCTGTCTCAACTGTTCTACCATAGTTAGTTTGTTCCCTGTGATATAAATCCTTTTTTGCATGACCAATCAATACTTCTCCATGTGCTTGGATTCATTGTCAGTCTTCCATCCGATTTGTCTTGTTCATCATATAAATAAACTGCTCTTTATTGGCTTAAGCTTCTGGAGCAATTGGATTTTAGCATATGCTATGTTTGTTCAAACGTTGACAGTTGACACCTCCCTGATAAAATATAATACCATTCAGGTTCATAGGTCACTTGTGAGTGTAAGAGTGGTAATATTATCTACAAGGGTAGTTTAGTTTGGTTTAGTTTTTTTCTAATTCATATTTTCGTATATAAATTAGTGCTTGTAATTTTAACAAATTAATGCGAAGTATTCTTTTCTTACAGTGAGTAGTCTGGCCAAACAGAGAGCTATTAGTAAAAGAAATAAAGAGCTGACTCTAACAAGATCAATATCCAAAATGTCAAATTTATTGTCAATATCAAAAGCTTCTTCCAATAACAATGAGCCCAATATTTATAGGCCAACTAAAATGGAATAAGGAAAGAAATAATAAGGCCCTAAATAATCGAAAATTACATAATAATTCCTTCAATTAAAATGTCCTAACATGAATCTTATATAAGCGTCAATAAATCAATTTGGATTCTTCCTGTCTTGTGTCACTTAAATGCGATGAATGGTAGGCCTCATGTGATCCCCATCATCTCTCTGGCTGAGAAGAATTTGACTCCGAAGTGTGGTGATTGTGATATTGCTCTAAGATATATGGGGCTAGATGGTGCAACTCCAAATTTGTGACCCAAGTAGCATCAGAAACTGGGCAATCTGTCCACTTGATCTCCAGAAACCACTATGTCAAGAACCTGCAATCTCATCTTCTGTCACGTCCTCAACCTGATCGATCTGCGATAGTGTGCAAGGAGGCACTGGGGCAGTTGATGTGGGAAGTCTTCCTGTAGAAACACCTGCGTGCACCATAGGAGGTTTGAATGTGCTTCGATGAGTAAAAAAAGTCCTCAACATTGAAAACAAGACTAATGCTTATATCATATATCCAGTCAAGTAAAAAATGCATTAGGTCCAATCCTACAATAATGTGATGGAGTCCAGTAGTTCGAGCATGCAATTTCTTGAAAGAATGCTTAAGGTAACGCTTTGGACGAACACGTAATCATAACATAGTCACCCTTGTTAAATTCTTGATTCCTACGGTGAACACCGCCAACAAATTTATAATTTTCATTACTTGGAGCTATTTTTCACCTAATGTCAACATGCAGTATCTCAAATGGGCTCTTACCCATAAACCTATTAACTGAATTGTTATAAACCAATTCTGATAGTGTCTTCAAAAAATAACTAACAAATTTGACATGATGAGATCAGACACAATAGAATTCGGCAACCCATATAGCCTCACAATCTCTTTAAAGAACAATTTAGCTGCATGGGGTGCATTAGTGGACTTACTACGAAGGATGAAGGAAGCCAACTTTGAGAACCTATCCACAACTACTAATACAGAATAATGACCCTAGTCGTCCCAGGAAATCTAAGGATGAAGTACACGCCAAGGTCTCTCGTAGTGTGTTGTGCTTTCTAGCCTTAGTGAGCATAGTGTACATTGTGACACAATCCTGGCAACAACATTACTCTTTAAAGAGTGTTGATAAAATCTATCATCTACTAGAGCGATGGTTTTATCCCTACCAAATAGGCCTGAAAGACCACTTGCATGTATCTCCCATATGAAGAAACCCTTGAAGTATGAGGGATACACAACTTAGTTCCCCTGAATAAATTGCTGGCTTTAATGATAACATTCAAATTACTCTAAGTTGGCATCGAAATAAGACTCAAAGTAAGTATACAAGGTCCCCAATAGGTTTTAACTTGCTTCAATTCTTATTTCCATGGTTTTCATTAGTTTGTTGATTCCCATAAAGAAGAGATATTTCTTAGTGTTGTTCTCATTGATCAAGGGTGTTAGGACTTGGGAGAGGTGGCCTTGGTACATGTGTAACTTTTAGCATTTATTTGCACAAAATGACTTTTTCATAACCTAAGTTTTTCAAGCATTGCACCGAACAATGCAGGGGCATGTTACTGAAATAAATAATTATACAGAATTGGCCCCAGCTTATATCTTTTCAAGTTTTGATCTTAGGGCAAGGTATGCGGATTGTGTTATCCACGCTCACTCCTTTCCCTTTTTTATGTTTCTTTGGAAATGGAAAAATAAATCTGAGACTTGTTAGAATAACGAGTACACCCTTCAATCATGTACTTGTGCATTGGTAGAATAGTTAGCTGAAATGTATTCACTTTTTTCTAATTTTTACATTTATGAGTGGAGACTACGGAAGCACTTGACTTACATATCAGTGTTGTGCACAACTCGGATGTGGACATGTAAAAGTGTCCGAAATTATTAATTATTTTTGAATTATGGACAAGTTGAGGGCACTTTCAGGATACTTGAAAAAAATAATTAAAAAAAAAAAAAAAAAAAAGATAACGAGAATAAGCTACCACCTGACAACAATTAGATGGAAAAAGAGTAAAATATCAAGATTTGGGATGGAGGAAGAGAGAGAACTAGAAATGTTATATATCCCACTTACCTGACAACTGACCTTTGTCGTCTTCCAATGACCAATGATTGTCAACTAAATGCTTATTTTGCTAAATTATGAAGCACGGACGCTTGATTTGGCCTCATGCAAGTGTTTGATATGTCTGGGACAATCTTCTTTTGGTTTATGCGTACGGAATTTTTTTGTAGGCGTTGGCAAATTTTTGGATGGACAAGCTTTGATTATGAGTCACATGATGGAATTATGAATTTTGAATGATGATTAAATGAAAATTTTCATGGATGCTTGGTTCTTGAATTTTTATTTAGTGCTTTTGTTGTTTCAAAAATATCTTGATAATATTATTGTTATTTGTGTGGTTTTTCTATCCATAATTTGATTTAAATGATGTCGGTTTTTCATATAGATTTTTCTAATATACATACATGCATATACACACACTCACACATTTTATACAATGTATACTCGATGTATTCATGTCTTAATTTTTAGAGAATTGTAGTGTCTGCGTGTTTGTGTCGTGTGTGTTTCTTAGGTGGAGACAACCTTCCATTTTAATTCATGCATGATGTACAAGTTACTTGTGTGAAAGATTGTGGTTTTATTTGGTTACATTTTCAGAATCTTTTTTCTGAAATTTAAAAATATATATAATTTCAAATTTAAAAAAATTATTTTTGCCTCCCAAAAAGATAAAACGAGTGAAAATGATGAACATCTTCTAAAGTTTCCTGATTTCGTTTGCTTTGCTTTTTATTCTTTTGTTTGTAATTTTTGGAGCTATCCTTTCTAGAAGATTTCATTGATGTGCAAAAAAGAGAGAGGGAGAGAGAGAGAGAGAGAGAGAAGAAAAGGAAAAAAAAGAAGAAATTAGGAAGTACTAGGGAAAAAGAAATCTTGTGATTTTCATCTTCAGGCATGTGCAGTGTGTAGTCATCAATATTATCTCTTAGATGTTAGTTGAAATTGTGAAACTTTTACTTTGCAGATTAAAACCATGAAGGATGAGTATCTACCAGAACTAAATGAAATGTACCAGAAAATTGCTGGTAAATTGCTGCAGGTAATTTTCTGTCTACATCTTTATAAACTTCCTTACCTTGCGTAACTTTGAACCTATCTTTACCTTGTTATTATGGGTGTGGCATTACACTGGGCTGGGGGTTTGGATAGGAGTCTAGGATTCAAGGCAGTGGCATTCTTTTGGGAATTCTTAATATAAATCTACACGGTGACCTTGAAATAATGAAAAACCAAAGATGCTGGTAATGTTGAAGTGAAAGATTCCTGGTTGCTTTCACAGCAAGCCTGGGTAGCATAATGCAGAGCTGCATGTTGGAAGTTTGGCAAGAATAAAAAGCTATCTGGCAATTATGGCTGCACCGCCAAAAGAATTAGAACTTAGATACTCATTTTCTTACATCGGTTTGTGAAACATTGTATTTATTATTTTTTTTTTCTCACTGTACTTGTAATTTTATTGTTTTCCAGCATGATTCTCTGCCTCAGCAACCAAAGAATGAGCAACTTGAGAAGCTCAAAATATTTAAGAATATGTTGGAGCGCATCATGGCATTCTTACAAGTTTCCAAAAGCAATATATTACCTGGTTTTAAGGAGAAGTTGGGTTCATATGAGAAGCAAATAATTAATTTTCTTAATTCAAATAGGCCCCGGAAATTACCTGGACAACTTCCTCTAGCTCATATGCCTTCTATGCAGCAATCACAGCGATCACAATCTCAAATTACTCAAGTGCAGCCACTTGAAAATCAAATGAACCCTCAGCTACAATCAATGAACTTACAGGGTTCTGTATCAACCATGCAACAAAACAATGTGACAAATCTGCAGCATAATTCCTTATCTTCTTTATCAGGGGTTCCAAATGTATCACAGAGCATGATAAATACACTACAGCCGAGTTCCAATATTGATTCAGGTCAAGGAAATGCACTCAGTACATTGCAGCAGGTTGCTGTGGGATCTCTGCAACAAATTCCTGCGAACACTTCCCAACAGGTAAACATGAACTCCTTGTCGTCACAAAGTGGGATGAATGCACTGCAGGCAAACCTTACTCCTCTTCAGTCAAATTCCAATATGCTTCAACACCAGCATCTAAAACAACAGGAACAGCAGATGCTGCAGACACAACAAATGAAACAGCAGTATCAACAGCGGCAGCAGATGCAACAACAGTTGATCCATAAACAACAGATGATGCAGCAGCAGCAGCAGCAACAGCAACAGCAACAGCAGCAGCAGCAGCAGCAACAGCAGCAACAGCAACAGCAACAGCAGCAGCAGCAGCAGCAGCAGCAGCAGCAGCAACAGCAACAGCAACAACAACAGCAGCAACAATTGCAGCAAACAAAAATGCAACAGAATGCCCAGTTACAGGCACACCAAATGCCACAGCTTCATCAGATGAATGATGTAAATGAATTGAAGATGAGAATGGGTGTCAAAGCAGGAGTTTTTCAGCAACACCACTCAGTAGGCCAGCGCTCAGCTTATCACCATCAGCAGTTGAAGTCTGGACCTTCATATCCCATCTCTTCACCACAACTCCTCCAGGCTGCTTCTCCTCAAATGCTTCAGCATCCTTCTCCACAAATTGACCAGCAAAATCTGCTGACATCTCTTACTAAAACTGGGACTCCCTTGCAATCTGCGAACTCACCTTTTATTGTCCCATCTCCTGCAACTCCTCTGGCTCCATCCCCAATCCCTGGTGAGTCCGAGAAAGTTAACTCCGGTGTTTCAGCTCTATCCAATACTGGAAATATTGGACATCAACAAACAACCGGTGTTGTAACACCAGCCCAATCCCTTGCCATTGGCACTCCTGGGATTTCAGCCTCCCCTTTGCTTGCAGAGTTCACTACTCCAGATGGGAATCATGGTAATGCCTCAACAGGTGTTTCTTGCAAGTCAAGTGTTACTGAACAACCACTTGAACGCTTACTTAAAGTGGTTAGTTTGATTTGATATCAGTGGATTATTTTTGGTGCATGGTGATATATTCATTATAAAAACCTTAATTGAAGTTTGTTGTTTATAAATTGGATTGGAATGGTTAAATCTTGACATCGTTTTTGATTTTTAGGTAAAGTCAATGTCACCTAAAGCGTTGAGTGCCTCAGTTAGTGATATTGGCTCAGTTGTTAGTATGGTTGATAGGGTAGCAGGATCAGCACCAGGTAATGGATCTAGAGCTGCAGTTGGTGAAGATTTGGTTGCCATGACAAAGTGTCGTCTACAATCAAGAAATTTTGTCACACAAGATGGAAATACCGGAGCAAGGAAAATGAGGCGCTACACAAGTGCAATGCCCTTAAATGTTGTATCATCTGCTGGCAGTGTAAATGACAGTTTCAAGCATTTGACTGGTTCTGAAGCATCTGACTTAGAATCAACTGCAACTTCTACCATCAAGAGGCCTAGAATTGAGGTATTGTTCCTTGTTTGACATTTTCTTTAGTAACAATGGAAGCTACTTATGCATGTGGACTATGTCTTGCTGTTAGTTCATTACATAGAAGCCTTTATGGTTTCCCTAGAGGACCCCTAACATACTTGGTAATTAAATTTTGGGGTAGAGTTCCCCTTTTGCTTAAAATTTACTTTTCATGTTTTTTTTTTTGTCATTTTACTACCTAATAAATCATGTTGTGGGACTTGATTTTTTCTCTGTTATTTGTTATTCTGTATGATCATTATCTCTTTTCACAAATACTTGCAATGTGTTTTGGTTTTGTTATTTCACTAGACTTGCATGAAAGATATAGTTTTGAGGAGCAATTATCTTTGGCTTCCACCTCCTCCTTGGAAAGCTATTGCAAGGATTCACTATTTACTGCCATAATCCATGATAGAGGTCTGACTTCAGGGGTTCTTTTAACTTTGACAGTGCATTATTTTTGTAGAGTAGAATCAAACACTAGCTCAAGGGTAGACCATATTTAATCAAGAAGCAACGAATATGAATATTACCAAGGAGCTCAAGCAGAGAAAACTCGGTGGTGGTGTTACCATGAACATCATAAACATTTTGAACCAATTTACTAGGATTAAGAGTGACAAAATTGTTGTGGTGAGCCCCTTCATGAGGGGAAATTTTGGGTACTATCCTGTAAGAGGTGAACAAGTTGACATAGATTTGCTCAATATTGATGGAGATAACTTCATGAGGAAAAACAAATTGTGATTATAATCTTTCTTTTCATCGGCGTCTTAATCTTCTTAGATTAGAATTATACTCTTAGTACTAAGATAACTTGATATGGAAGAGCAAATGCAAGATGCTCATGTGTGTGGGAAATCTAAGGAAAACTAGTAAATAATATTCCAAACAAAATAGATAACAAGGACTGTTAAAAATTTCCAAATATTCAAATTTAAAGTCCTAATTAACCAAGCTCCTAGTAATAACAATAAAACAAAAAAATTAGAAAATTTGTATGCCAAAATCCACCAAAAATTGCTTTGAATAAAAGTTGATATCATGCAATACAACATCTGAGAATCGCTTGGCACCTCGATAATGACCCACCAAAACTTGACACAAGTTCGCGCTAAAGCAGTGAACATTTATTTTGGGCACTAACAAGGAAGCTGAAACTTTGAGGATAATCATTCGAATGGTTGTTAGAAAATACAATTAACGATTCGATTTGAATGATTCAAGAATTTCAACCAAAATTATTAGAATTGGGCATTTGAATTGAAAATTGAGTGAATCATGTAATTCAATTTGCTACATTACTATTCACTACGATTCAGTTCTACTTTTGTTTTTGCTTGCATAATGCATGAAACAATGTTGTTTTCTTCTCTGTTAAGTAATAAAAAGGAGATCGATATGCAAGGTTATATATATACAATTTAGTTATATTGATATATCTATATATATATTTATTTTATTTTAAACACTGGATTTTATTTATATATTCATGTAGAGAATTATATATTGTATTCAATAAAGTGAATCTTACAATTCATGATTCACTATTTTAGCAAAAAGATTCACGATTTGATTCATGATTTGGTAACAATAGGACATAGGTCGGCTATCTTTATGTCTGAATTCCTCTTCATTCTCAACACATAGGTGGCTCTCTTACTCTTAATCAAATGAAGTTGACTTAGACATGGCAATCCTTTGAATGTATAGGCTTGTACATTGTTTGATTGGGACATCATTTAAATACAAGGTTAAACTTTGATGGCTCAAATTGAAATGTTGCAAAAGACAATGTTACTTGCTTCTCTAAAATATACATGCATGCTTGCTTATGTTCCATTTAGTAATGTTTTAGTTGTAGAGGCCAATTACCTTTTCCTTAACCATTCATCCAGTTTAGCAAGAATACCTTAGTTGTTTAGCTTGAAATTCTTCCCTACCTAACCTTGATCTAGGGGAAATTTTTTTAGAGTTTCCCATGTAAATTGTTACTTTTTGATAGTAACATCCAAGTAGAAGATATGCCTTTGTCACTGTTACACGGGCTTAGGTAGAACTCAACTACAAAAGTTAGCTATTGAGGTGAGGGTATCCTTGCGTTTATGTACTACACATTACTTTCATACCCAGGTGATTTGGGACTTCGTTTCACATTCTCCCTCACATGTAGCATGCTCACTTGGTAGCACTTGTTGTGTGTAGACTAGGGACACGTACCCTACCCACCCCTGGGTTCTCCGGCTCCGTTACCATGTTAGATTGCCACTTATATCAAAAGCTTAAGCTATAGGAAATTGGTCCTATAATGCAATATCAAGCTATCCATCAGTCACACGTGTGACTGAACGCTATGACAGGTTGCATTATCTCATGGTATTGTAGGTTAAATTACTAGACCAGACAAATCTTTCAGTTGTGAGTACTTTTGTGGTTATTCAACCGTATTGTGCATTTTGTGGTTCTGTTTCTATCTATACATGTAAATGTATACCTATCTATCTATCTATCTATCTATTATTTATTGGGCAAAACCATTTTAGCCCCTTGTGGTATGACCTAATAGCACTTTACCTTTGTCTTTCAAAAATAGTCACGTACCTTCCTTGTGGTTTTGGATTAAATTGCTACAGTAACATTTTCTATCCAAAGTACCAGAAAGTGTCTCACATGCCCATTTTGAGAGAGGGAAAGGAAAAAAAAAATTAGTCAAAGTTAAATTTTAGTGCAGGAAGATGAAACTAGCCTTGTTTTACCCTTTTTATCTAAATTTCTTGTTTAATAACATTTTAAATTAAACACACATTATATATATAATTAAATTAACCTAAATATCTTAATTTATTATTATAAAAATTAATCATCAAACTAATTTAATCTAATTTTTAAATTTTAACCTAATTTTTAATTTATTAACTTTTTGAAATTAACATAAACATACACACATATATATATATAACAAATTAAATCATAAATTAAACTAAACACCTTAATTTATTACCATAAAATTACCTTATTTAATAACATTTTAAATTAAACATATACATAATACGTACATACATATATATTAAACTAAAGACCCTAATTTATTACCATAAAATTACCTTATTTAATAACATTTTAAATTAAACATATACATAATAAATACATATATATATAACAAATTAAATCATAAGTTAAACTAAAGACCCTAATTTATTACCATAAAATTACCTTATTTAATAACATTTTAAATTAAACATATACATAATAAATACATATATATATAACAAATTAAATCATAAGTTAAACTAAAGACCCTAATTTATTACCATAAAATTACCTTATTTAATAACATTTTAAATTAAACATATACATAATAAATACATATATATATAACAAATTAAATCATAAAAGTACCTTAATCTGATTTTTAATTTTTAAGTCAATTTATTAGTTAATAACATTTTAAATTATACATGTACATATATATTTAACAAATTAAATCATAAATTAATTAAAATACAAAAATTAAGTTTATTTAAAAAAATATTTAGGAAAGTCTAGTTTCTTAAATTAGTTTTGTGTTATGCTTTTTATTTTTTTGCTTAGTCATGGAAATAAATTTATTTATTTATTTATTTACAAAGAGAGACAAAAATAGAAGGAGAAGAAGACATAAAGGGTATAATTGTCCTTTTATTGTTAACATTAACGGTGTTAAGGTTACATTTTAGTAAAAAAATCACATGGGGGGTATATGGCTATTTTTAAAAGACGGGGTAAAGTGCTATTGAGCCATACCACAGGGAGGTAAAATGGATTTTGCCCTTATTTTATGTTAAATAAGCAATGTTTAAGACCACTTGAGAGTTAAATACAATGTCCCCATTACTTCATATTACACCTATACATGTTTAAGTTTTTGTGCAGGAAAAATTAAATGCATAGCTTGCACACCACTTAGGGAGTGCTGTGTATTGTATTGTGAACTTTGATATGTTGATGGATTCAATGTGGATGAACATGCATAAAAAACAGGTCCTTATTTTTATGAAGTTTGCATATGGTTTTATCCCTTGTAACTCATGTCATTGACATTGACTACATTGGAAGAAACCTCTCTTTGAGACATTAGCATTGACTAAAAGTTCAAACCATTATGGTGCTACGCTTGTCCGTCTAATTCCATTCAAATTTTTCATTATTGCCGAATTTGTGAACTTTTGTACTAGTACATATTGTTGCATTATCTACAAAATGAATTTGTATTCTATATATACCATTTAAGCATTGTAGATCTTATTCGTGTGAGAATGGTGATCACTGGTTTGTTGTACTGTGAGATAGGAGTTGCAAGGAAACTCCTGTGGTTCAAGCCTTAAATTGTGTTTTAAATGTCTTAAAAAGGTGGAATGGATCTCGTACACCATTAATTTGCTATGTACTTCACTATATTTTATACTAATTTATGCATTTATTTTAATTCTTGAAATTGATGAGGGGATATGGCTTTTGAAATTCCTGTTCATTCATTTTTGGATTTGGTCATGATGTTACATAGTAAACAATGACAGTTTTGACATGCACTAAACTAAGTGTGTGACAGGATGAGACTGAGAAAATGATGCTTTTGCCCTTTTCCCCCCTTTTTTCTTCCTTTTCTTTCTTATTTCCTCCGCATTCCCTTCACTGCTGCTTCACTGCAGTGGTCACCCACCATCTCTTTGTGTTCTCCATGTCCTTCTCCCTCACTTCCTCCAAAAAAGGAAGACCTCCACCAATGAAACCATGCCTCCCATGGTAGACTTTGATGCCCTCTCTAGTGTGGCAGCCTCCACTGGTGGGGCTAACAAACACCACCTCAACTAGCAGGCCTTAGGCCAACCAAACCACCACTTTCCACCATCTACTGACTTTACCTTAATCGTTTCTCTTTTTCTTGTCATTACAAACGTACGCGCATTTTTTGCGTAGGCACACACACGACCAACTATACCAAGACTCAAATAATGGTGGTTGCCACATGAGGTTGTTGGTGGAGTGGTTGGTCTAGGTAGTAGGAGGGAGATGATCTGAGCTCCGTGGGTGGTTGCAGCCATGGTCTGCTGGGTTTCTGTCGGGCTGCTGGATGTGCTTCGGAAGAAGAATAAGATTGAGAGGGGGAAGAAAAAGATGCTGTGATTGTGTGATGATTAAGAACCCGTAGCAATATAAACGAGTATAATGGAAAAAGTATGGGTGTCGTATCCTTAGGGATTGAAAGGTTGCGTCGCTTAAATCTTGGAAATTGATGCTCAATTAATCGGAACAAGGAGAATAGTTGTTCTTAACCTAAATTAACTAAAAGTTAATATTGAACTAACTGAAGTGAATTGGAATTCAAATTATAGAAGATTCTTAGGGTTTCGAATCCACCACAAGCCTTTGTAACATGGTTTTTTTTGTATCAATTTCATAAATTAGATTAGAATGAAATGTTGACACTAAATTAGGTTTGTGAGATGTCTCATTTTCTCTAGGCATGGCTCCTCTCAACCCTGAAAACATGTACGAATATAACCATTGTGTAACTGTTGTATTTATTATTTAAGATCACAGGTATTAAACAGAACTATTGAATCAATCATTGAAAAGTAATTTGATAAAACAAAGGATTTGATCAAGAATTATTTCTTCCAAATAGTGCCATATATCATTTTACAATAGCTACACTTTAAAGGCTTTCTCGCAATGCCATTGGTACTTCAAGACAAGTAAAAGAGGGTTTCAAATTATTAAAAATTATGTCATGTCCTTTCTACCTTTTCGGTTCATAGTTTTTCTTTTTCCTCCCAAAAATATTTAAAATCTTTATAAACATAATATAAATTCAAATCATTTTGTGTTTTTGTTTAATGTTCCGTTTGAATTAAGTTACCCCAATATACAACATTACAATTATATCACAATTCAAATGTATACTAACATTACCCTTGTTGCCAGCTTTTGTGCATGTGCATGTACTGACATCAAAGCACAAAACCTCTTTATTTTCGAAATGACGACTTCCTGAGTTCTCTTTGGACACCTGAGTGTATGGAACAAGTAGTTTTTTATTTGAAGTCTTTAGAGGAAATCTCTATCTTAAATAGAGCACCAGCCATCTTCAATAGCATAAAAAGGGAATAGAGTCAAAATATACAATAATTTGGCTTCAAAGACCTTAACAAATCCTTCATTTACTTATTTTGGAGAGAAAAAATAAAATAAAATAAAAGATGGCATTATATGGTTGAAAAGCTACTAAATGGAAAAGTGTGAGATTGTCCAACAATTCATGTACATTGATTAAGATTCTTTAAAATATGTGTGTCAATCTAGATTTAGATCAGCATGGGGTCAAATTAGATTAAATCATAAGATTCAAGTTGAGAACTATGATATTCTGTTACTATTTCTTATACAAGAATATTATTTTAGTGGTTCTTGTGAGACAAAGTATGTAGTTAGTGTATAACTTTATGCACGGGTAATTTTTATTTGGGTATTATTATTAACCTGGCATTGATTTTTTTCATTTAAAGAAATTGTCATGATTGTTAAGATATTCTTACAATGGTTGTGTTCAACATTTGTATTTATTATATATTTCTGCAAGTAAATAATGTAAAATGGATATTACTGCTTAGATTTCATCATTATGATCTACGAAGGACTGAGACCACCTAGCATGCCCTGTCTGTGTCCAACGTGTTGGTCATCAACACTAAGTGGACATGCACTTTAGTTTATTAAAAGAAAATACACTGGACACATTTTGGACACATGAAACCTGCATGTCTATCATTTGAACATGCATGAGACACTTCTATTGACAACTTGTTACAGGCTTGAAGAAATTAAAATGAAGGCCAAAGATTAAAATAGAATATGAAACTATGGATCTACACATAGTTATCGCTTCTTTAGGATTTTTTTTAATACTTCAAAACTATATGCCATTATGACTTTCAGTTTGTTAGTGAAAGCTCAAAACTTTGAAAAGTTCGATATTGGAGCTTTATATCCTATTTTTTTCATTTTTTGTTTTTAACACAAAAAATAGAAAGTGAACTATGTCATGCTATGTTTATGTAATAAATTATTTCTTTCTATAGTAATGAATAATTTGCTTCTATTTTCAAACATAAATATTTTTTTATCTTTGTGTATATATCGTTCATGTTTTTGCAAATCTGTGTGGGCCTGTATGTTTCGTCTCATATCTGTGTGACTCTTGTCTGTATCTGAGCTTTTACAATTATAAATAGTTCTGGTTGTGGTCAGTTTACACGATCAGGATTGAATGGCTTCATCTCCTGGTTGAAGGTAATTACCCTCAAATGATAGGAAAACTACTCATTCTTGCTCATTTTTTGCTTTGATCTAAGTTTAGTTCTGAGATATGTCTTCTTAATTGTTCACAAGGCCATTGTTATTAGTAATTTTGCGACAATCTCTTGCTTAAGCTTAAGGTAGCTTCAGTATAACCTTGTAAATAATCCCAAGGGGTTGGCCTAGTGGCAAGGCCTTGGTTCTTGGGGTTGTGTTCCCTCCAAGGTTTAGGGATCGAAACTTCTTTTGTGCTAACATTTCTTTGGGGCCATCAAACTGGGGAAATACTCTTGAATTAACCGTGGTGCACTTGCGGGAAACTCTTTGCCGAGGGCCTATGCACCTTTAGGGATTAGTCGGGCTTTGATCCGGACACTCCGGTGCCAATCAAAAAAAAAAAAAAAAGAAGTTTGACCTTGTAAATGATTTTCATCTTACATCTTTGGGGGCAGAAAATTCCCGTTTGGCTTTTCATTGTGTAATATGAAGCTTAGATATGAATTTGTAAATTGAGTTTCATCTTAGATCTTTCTGGCAAAAAATTCCTATTTGGCTTTTCATTGTGTGTAATATGATGCATCACCTGTTGCAGGCTAACCATGCCCTTTTGGATGAAATAAGGGTGATAAATCAGCGACTTATAGATACAGTAGTAGATATCAGTGATGAAGATGTTGATCCAACTGCAGTAGCTGCTGCTGCTGCTGCTTGTGAAGGCAGTGAAGGAACTATTGTCAAGTGCTGTTTCATTGCTGTTGCTCTCAGTCCAAACTTGAAGTCACAGTATGCTTCTGCTCAAATGGTGGGTTTCAAATCCTTTGATCTCATTTATTGTCTGTCAGTGTAGTTCTTTCCAACATTGTATTCACTTTGTGTTTTATGGATTTGCAGTCACCTATTCAGCCCTTACGGTTGCTTGTTCCTTCTAATTATCCAAACTCCTCTCCAATACTCCTGGACAAGTTTCCGATTGAAGTTAGGTGAGGAAACACAGCCTTGTGGTTTCTTTGTTACTATTATTATTACAGCATTGGCGTTTTGTCTTTTCTCATTGTTAATTCTGAGTTTTCTCATATGTTCATAGGGGGAAATAGTTAAACTAAATAATAATTGGTTTCCTAAGTGAACTGATTCAATATGGTAATATATTCATTGACATAGATCATTCTATATATTTCATAAATATTTTATGACAATGCATTTGTTGTAAAAAATAGTGGAGCCTAAACTGAAGATCCTATTGCATATAGTCATGTTTGTTAAATCTTGAGTACTTGATGCAGAGTATAAGAAACTTAACAAAGAATAAATTCAAAGTAGCGGCGATATTTGAAACTCGGCATGATTTTAAAGAGAAACTGATAGTAACCACATATAGTCATATTTCTAATATCATTAGTCTGTCTTTATTATTATTTTTATGTTTCCTAGGATTTTTAAGGTTAAGGGTATTTTGGTAATTTGCAGAATTTCTGAATATCGGTTGTGTGGATCGCCCATGGGTCGTCTTATGGGTCAAGCTATTTAATTAGTCTTTGTTTTTGTTTCTTGTTTACTCTTAGATTAGTTTTGGAAGTCAAAGATATTATGATAGTTCCTTTTTTGGTTATAGTTGGTTTAGGAAGTCTCTTAGTTCTGTATAAAGTCATATAATGTAATGCTTATACTTTAATAAAGTTGATATTTTAGAGAATTTGAAAAGCTTTGAAGTTTTCGTGGGGATTGTGTGATGCAACCCTAACCTTAGGTGTGATGCCTAAGAGATTCTAGGAGTGATTCTTAGACCTATCTTCTTCTTCTTCTCTTCTTTCTTCTTCTTTTCTGTTTTAGTTTACTGTTCATAGCCTTATAACATCCCCTAAACAGTGCTAAAAATCCCATCTTTTCATGCTTGAACTCTTACTTATTTATTACCCTAAACAAACCCTACTTGTTCCCTATATTCTTTTTGCAATTGCAGCCATAAAATCCAATTAAAATCAGCCTCAAAAGCCTAGATTTGCTGCTGTCCCTAATTGTCCTACATCAGTACTATACAAGATTTTGATTAAGCCTAATTTCTAGTGTTTATTATAAATTGAACTCGCTTGACGTTTTGGGAATGACAAGGGGTCAGCGTGTTAAAAAAATAGGCAAGGACATGCCCTCTACCATGACCCATAATTAACTCTTGTTACTGAAGGATCATTGCATTATGGTTGGCAATCGTGTCATGTTGCCAGTGTTCATGTCGTGTCATTTCAGGTCGTGCGTAATTCCTTCAACACTATGCTTTTGTTTCATGTTTCATGTTTCATGTTTTATGTTTTATGTTTTCGGTTTCATTTTTTTTTTTTTGGAAACTAGAAATGGAAACGTGTTTGGTATATTGTTTTCATTTTAAAAAAACATTGGAATTGATTCCAAAATTTTGGAAAACTAAGAAAAAGTGTTTTCAAAACGGCTTTTCATTCTTCTCTCACCTACCACCTTCGGCCACTGCTGGTGGCCAACTGGCTGGTTACCGCCGACATCCAGGGAGCTTTGGCCGGCCACCAGCGAGCTCTGACAACTCCCCAGCGTCTGACCGGTCACCGTTGTGACCTTTGGCCACCTTTTGGTGGCCCTCAGACCACCCCTACCGCCGGTCACCACATCCATCCACCCTCCACTGTTGGGCACTGCCTCCAACAACTCATTAAACATATTTCTCTATTTTTATTTTCATTTGCTTTCCAAACATTTTTGTACACCAAACAAGTTTTCTGTTTTTGTTTTTTACAAGAAAAACTGTTTCTTTTTCTTTTCTTTTTTTTAGCAAAAAACTAATAACTTATTCATAGCAATGTTTAATTTCAATTCATTTCCGTTATCTCCAATTTCAAAAATGTAAACCTATTTATTTAATTTTTGTTTACTAGATTGGCTCCAAAATAGTAAATGGAAAGATCAGATTGTCCCAAACGGAATATTTTTTATTCAACTAGCAAAGATATTTAACATATCATGGCACCCAAAAATTGCCTGGACAATAAAAAATGAAAAAAAGTACTTTTATTTTCGTAATTTTTTATTGTTCTTCCGCCCTTCATCCTCCAATCCACCCTGATCACCTGTCATCACCACACTTACATTGTTGGCATGGTATACGTTGTTGGGTTCATTTCTTAACTAGTCAAGTTTTGGGAACAATTGGTCATCATCTAATATGGTATCATTACTTTAGGTCTAGTTGGGCTTGGGTTCTAATATTGCTATTTGTGTTTGTTTCCAATTTATGTATGTTATTGCTAATCTATTAACTGTGTTTGTGCACCCTATTTTGGTTCACGTCACGTTATTTGTGATTGCTCTTATTTATACATGTTATTCTTGATCTTTTTGTGCAAATGTTAATGCACTTTGTTTAGTTCAGCTTGTTTGCCTCTCCTTGTGCGAAACAAGATCGCGTATGTGGAGTTATGGAGGAGTGTTAAGACAGGATAATATACATTATTGGGCCCATTAGCCAACAACTCACGTGGCCACCATCATTGCCCACCACCACTGCACAGCCCTAATTACCAATGCTCCATAGACAGAATAGATTAATGGAAAAACCTTCAGCACCTCTGCACTTCATACACTAAATTACCATCAGGTCCCACTGCTGCTGCACTTCCTACATCACTGTTGTAATCATTGCCCACAACATGACAAAATCCTGCTCAACCCTCTTTTTCTTAGCTATTTTTTTCCATAATTGTTTCCGGGTATCATTCTCCACGTTTCTCTAATTTAAAATCCATCAGAATTGACATACATGCACAAATGGATAGTCCATTGTCTGCTTCTCTTATCTTCTTCAAGTGTGCATATTTGAGTAGTGCATCAAGATGATTAACCAAAGTTAGTCAGAAATTTCACCTTTCATTGTGCATCAATTATTGTGCATCAATTTTCGCTTTGCATTTGAACATCTGTTTATATATATATGGGAATTTGCTTTGACAGTAAGGAGTACGAAGATCTATCAGTGAAGGCAAAGTCAAGGTTTAGCATCTCTCTCCGAAACCTTTCCCAACCTATGTCACTTGGAGAGATAGCTAGGATTTGGGATGATTGTGCTCGTGCAGTTATTTCAGAGTATGCACAACAGAGTGGTGGAGGGAGCTTCAGCTCCAAATATGGAACTTGGGAGAACTACTCCTTGACTGCTGCATAATATCCTTTTGGTATGTATGAATGGGGCTCTTTGGTGCAACTTATATGAGCTTTTTATAGCCTTTTTTAAAAATTAAAAAAAAAAAAAATTTATTTTGGGAGTCTGTTTGTCGTAGTATCTACTTATAGTTTATTAGGTAGTAATAGATTAATTAAGCAGGAAAAAAAAAAAATGTGTGAAAGCTGAGGGGTGTGCTTTTGGCTTACAAGAAGCTGCACCAAACAAACGACTCGTGTTCATGTTCATTTTCAATCTTTGAAATGGGGAAGAATTGTTGATGGCTTTGATGCAGAAAATGGTCGGAGCTGCTGCTGCTTGGTCCTACTGTGAGATGTAGTCTTGTTTGGGGTTTTGCATATATGTGGAAGGAGCACACACCCACTGCTTTAGGTATTTTGTATAATTGAGAGCTTGGAATGTTGTTGGCATAGTGTATCATAAAGGTAAATTATATGTTGTTGCTGTAACATGTTTTGTGCTATATAGGGTTTCTTTTCGCACAGCTCACCATAAATATTTGCCGTTGTGTGTTTGTTGCCAGTCATTTGTCCTATCATGTCCGAGGTGGTTTACTCCGTGCCTTGTTTTAAGTGGATACTGTGACTGAATTTATAATCTTGGACTTAAAATGGATTTTCTTTTTCTTTTCATTTGCTTTTGTTTTTTTTTTAAATTTATGTTGGTTGGCCTAGTAGTAGTTGAGACAGATTGAAAAGGTGCATTTCTTTGATTTGGAGAATCCATCCAGTATCATTGATGACTTCTTGTCGATTTGCCCCTTTTTCAATTTATTTATTTATTTTCCATGTAATTTGTAGTTCATCAAAATTATGCATTCAAAAAAATTTAGAAATTTTGCATTAGCAGAAAAAGATTTTTTGGGGAAATGGTAAAATAATAATAATGATGAGGATTTGACTTTTCTCAAGTTGGTCATCTCAACTCTTGATAGAGTGTTTGAGCTTAGTAGGGACATTTTGGGGACGATTTTAGTAATTCAAACAGTTCACATTCATGTAATAAATTAAGATATAATCAGAGATGAGTAATTATATGTTTGAATTAAATTTGTATTACAACAAATGGATGGTTATTCTTGAAATTATATTTGTATTCATTTTTTAAATACAAAGATGATTCAAACATATAGATATCGATGTTTAATCATTTTATTTTTCGTATAAATATTTTACTTAACGAGACTTAGAAAGTAAACGATTCAAATCATCAAAATCGATTCTAAATTAGGCTTACAAAACCTGAACACTATCTCAACTTGAGAGAAGCCAAACATTGTTTGCGTTGTGTTTATAATTAGTTTATTTTGTTTACAGCTGCTATTTGAGTTTAGGCAAACACGGGTTACGGTCAATTGTGATATCTGGACATGTTAGGTATGGCTAATTCTATTTACACACTACCAAATTGCTCAATACACCATTTTTTTCAATACACACCACACATTTTCAACTGTTTGATTTCTTCTCACTTTACACCATCACTTATCCAAAAATCCTAAATTATCCTCAGCTTCTTTTAACTCTCTATCTCAAACCCTAACTCTAACTACCATTGTCGTCGGCTGCCACCCCTTTCAGTCGCTGCCCCTCCCTTCCCGTCTTCGCCTCCTCTTGTTGTCGCCTCTACCCTCTCTAGCCTTCATTATCTTTTTTCTAAACAAATGATGTTAAACCCAAGATATAGGGTTTGAGGTGGCGCCAATCACGTTTTCCAATAGCAGTAGAGGAAGGTAGCCCAAGTTGCAGCGGTGGTTGAAAGGGGGGCGGCGCAAGTTGCAATCGAAGAAGAAGAGCGACAAGAAGAAAAGAGAGAGAGAGAAGGGAAGAAGAAGAGAGAGAGATAGAGAGATAACCTTTTGTTGCGATGGCGATTGCATTATCGTTTCACACTTTGACACCCCCTGCCATAGCCAACCTTGTAAACATTATTTTCAGAACATGAAAATTTATGCTTTGGATCATCTACCATGTGAATCATCAAGAAATCAAGACAAAAACTTACCCGAATCCATCGATGAATGGTTAAACGGAAGCGTGATTATCAATAAACCCTTTGTTATTGATTTTGTTATTGTCTTCTAATCCTTTCCTTTACCAGTGCCTTATCAATTCTCCTTGAGAGGAAATAGAAGAAGAATGGCAGTTCTTCACCATTGGCAGGATTAAGGACCATAATAATATAAGGTTGAAATAGGTTTTTCAACAACACAACCGTGTGGCAGTTTTTTTATGAAAACCAACTTAACCAATATGTTTTAATTTCTATTTTTGCCCCTCATAGAAATAGAAATTACTTAACTAATATCTACACATTAGGTCCATGACACATATACTCTTAAGCCTATTAACTAAATTGAATCACTTAAATTGCAGGCTTCTTATAAATGATAACACCACATTTAAATATGTGGTCCCATTGAGACATTATCTAACAATCTCTCACTGGACCACATATGTAACCTGAAAAATGTGCTTAACTTTAGTGAGCTTTGAAATTTGTTATCATGACCTGAGGATATCCAAACAATCTTGTCCATTAACTATATTGATATAGGATCAAAGCGGTCTTCGTTACATTAATCGTAACTCGACCCACCAATGGTCACGTATACCAATACAGCTAAATAACATAGATCAATCATGGATGAATAGCATGGAAATTACATGTAATGTGATCCATACATGCCTATTTCTAACTGGTCCTACTTAACTTTATTGGGATCAATACTTCACAATACGTAATAGAGTAATAAACTGAGCACTTCATTTCTGCAAAAATTAATCTAATTACATAGATAAAACTCAAGGCTGACATAAAGCAGTAATATAAATACAAACTCCCACTAAACCAAAATATTCTCAAATAGAACAACACCCATATGAGCAGTGTGCTCATGAAAGACCTTGGGTGGAAGTCCCTTCGTAAGTGGATCCGCTATCATGGAGTTTGTCCCAATGTGCTCTATGGAAATCTGTCCACTCTGCACTCTTTCTTTTACAACTAGGAACTTGATATCAATATGCTTTGATCTTGTCGAGCTCCGGTTGTTATTGGAATATAAAACTGCAGACTTATTGCCACAATATAACTTAAGTGGCTTTTCAATGCCTTCCAAAATACGCAACCCAGTGACAAAATTCCGCAGCCATATCCCTTGGTTTGATGCCTCATAACATGCTACAAACTCTGCAGCCATGGTGGATGAAGCTATGAGCGTCTGCTTTGCAGACCTCCAAGAAATTGCTCCGCCAGCTAACAGATAAATATAGTCTGATGTGGATTTCCTACTGTCTTGGCATCCAGCAAAATCGGAGTCGGAATATCCAATGACCTTTAACTTATCCGATCTCCTATATGTGAGCATATATTCCTTTGTTTTCTGTAAATATCGCATAACACGCTTGACTGCTTTCCAATGATCCATGCCATCTTCTGCATTTCTTGAATTTCAAGACTGTTCTTCGGGCATTGGCTGAGACTAAACTTGTCTCCCTTAGCAACCGGGGTTTCACCTGATTTACAATTTTGCATGCCAAATCTATTGAGTATTTTTTCGATATAGCTCCTTTGTGATAATCCCAGAATACCCCGAGAACGATCTCGGTGTATTTCGATTCCTAATACAAAGGAAGCATCACCAAGATCTTTCATTTCAAAATTCTTAGATAGAAATCTCTTGGTGTCATGCAATAAGTTTATACCGTTTGTGGCAAGCAATATATCATCAACATATAAAACCAAAAATATGTGTTTACTCCCACTGAACTTGTGATATACACATTCATCAACAACATTAGTTTCAAAACCATACGAAGTGAGAACTTTATGAAATTTGAAGTACCACTGACGAGAAGCTTGTTTGAGTCCATAGATGGATTTAGTCAATTTGCAAACCATATTCTTTGGGTCTCCTGACACAAAGTTTTCTGGCTGCACCATAAAAATTGTTTCTTTAATGTCACCATTAAGAAAAGCTGTTTTGACATCCATCTGATGCAACTCAAGATCAAAATATGCAACAAGCGCCATAATTGTCCTAAAAGAATCTTTCGAAGAAACTGGAGAGAAAGTTTCTTTAAAGTCAATTCCTTCATTTTTAGTAAAGCCTTTGGCTACAAGACGTGCCTTATACCTCTCCACATTACCATTTGAATCCCTTTTGGTTTTAAATATCTATTTACAACCTACAGGCTTCGCACCAACTGGTAATGAGACAAGTTCCCATACTTTATTGTCTTGCATAGACTTATATTCTTCATTCATGGCTTCTATCCATTTATGAGAGTTGGAACTTTCCATGGCTCGACGAAAGTTGATTGGATCATCTTTCGACATTCCATTTTATACCTCATGTTCCTGGAGATATACAATATAATCATCCGAAATTGCAAATCTCCTCTCTCTTGTGGATCGCCTTAATGGCACAGGTTCTTGAGGTTGAGGTTGTAGAGTTTGTTCCTTAGGAACAATTACCTTATCTTGAATGAGGGATTGAACTATATTATCTTGAACAACATTGTCTGGTTGAGGATCCGAAGTTACTTCTCGAGCAATGACAGGTATAGGAACCTGTAATTGGTCAAAAGTAGTAGTAAGAAGTGGGATTACTCCTGTTTCCTCCTCAAAGACAATGTCTCTAACTAGATTTCTCCCCCCAAACTCAACATCCTCAAAAAATGTTGCAATTCCCGTCTCAAATATTGACCTATTTGTGGGATCATAAAACTTGTAACCCCGTGATCGTTCGGCATAGCCAATAAAGTAGCTGCTAATGGTTTTAGAGTCTAATTTTCGTTCATGAGGTTTATAAGGCCTCGCCTCAGCAGGACACCCCCACACATGCAAATGTTTTAGACTAGGCTTTCGCCCAACCCAAAGCTCATAAGGTGTTTTTGCAGGTGCTTTAGTTGGCACCCGATTTAAGATATAAGTTGCTGTCTTTAGAGCCTCACCCCAGAGGGACTCTGGTAAAGTAGAATGACTGATCATACTTCTTACCATATCCTTAAGAGTTCGGTTTCGTCTCTCAGATACACCATTTATGCTAGGTGATCCTGGCATGGTGTATTGTGGGACGATTCCACATTCTTCCAGGTATTTTGCAAACGGTCCTGGACGTTGTTCACCTGATCCATCATATCTGCCATAGTATTCACCACCACGGTCAGACCTGACACTTTTAATCCGTTTGTTGAGTTGTAACTCAACTTCGGCCTTAAATTTTTTGAATACGTCCAAAGACTGTGATTTCTCATGGATAAGAAATAGATACCCATATCTGAAATAGTCGTCTATGAATGTGATAAAATATTGTTGACCATTCCAAGACGCCATAGGGAATGGTCCACAAATGTCCGTATGAATTAATTGTAAGACATTTGTAGTCCTATGGGCACCATATTTCTTCATTTTGGCCTGTTTTCCCTTGATACACTCAACACAGACATCAAAATCTGAAAAATCAAGAGAGTCCAAAATTCCATCAGACACAAGGCGCTCAACTCTAGATTTAGAGATGTGACCTAGGCGTTTGTGCCATAATGAGGCTGAATTTTCCTTAGTTAATTTACGCTTTATACCTCGTGATTCCACGTGCAAGGTTTCATTATAAGATGCAATAGTTTCGAGCAAATATAGATTATCAAACGCATTAAGTAAATCAATACCAACAACATTTGAATTAATAGACATACTAAACTTCATATTTCCAAAAGAATAACAATATCCCAATTTGTCCAATACAGAAACAGAAATTAAATTCCGTCTAAAGGATAGTACAACAAAAGTGTCTAATAAATCCAAATAATAACCAGTTTTCAGCAATAATCTAAAGTGCCCTATTGCCTGCACTTCTATGGACTTGCCATCACCCACAAAGATGTATCTTTCAACATCAGTTGGCTTTCGATAGTTCAGACAACCTTGCATAGAAACACATATGTGAGTAGTAGCACCAGAATCTACCCACCAAGTGTTTCTTGGTACTGAAGCTAAATTTATTTCAGAACAGACCAAAACATAAAATGTACCTTTCTTTACACGCCAGGCAACGTATTTGGCACAATCCTTCTTTCTGTGTCCGAGTTTGCCACAAAAGAAACAACCATCCTGCACTTTCTGTTTCTTTGGTTCCGGACCCTTAGGAGCAGCAACTTCCTTTCCCTTATGCTTTCTTTTGCCCGTATGCTTGGAGGTGCTTGCCAGATGAGCACTTTCAGTCCTTTCTTGCTTCAATCTCTCTTCCTCTTGCACACAAAATGAAATGAGCTCATTGAGAGTCCATTTCTCCTTCTGGCAGTTATAACTGACCTTAAATTGGTTAAATTGTGCAGGAAGAGAGATGAGAACTAAATGCACGAGCAAATCATCAGATAGGTCGAGCTTTAGTGCCTTAAGTTTTGAAGCAAGATGAGACATTTTCATGATGTACTCGCGAACATTACCCTTGCCTTTATACTTTATTGAAATCAAGCTTGCTAAAAGCGTGCTTGTTTCAGCCTTATCATTTTTAGCAAAACGCTTTTGAATTTCTGAGAGAAATTCACCGGCAACGGTAACATCCTCTGTTATGGCACCCCGAAAAACTTCTGGAATCCCACGCTTCATGATCATAAGACTTAGCCTGTTAGAACGATCCCACTTTTCAAAGTACACAATTTCCTCAGGAGTACTTTGTTCAGTGAGATCATTCGGTTGTGGCATTCTTAATGCCAAGTCTATGTCCATGCAGCCGAGAACAATCAATATGTTCTCTTTCCAGTCCTTAAAGTTTGTTCCATTCAACATTGGAACATTGTTCATGTTGGCAGAGATTGAAGTAGTTGACATTAAAGCTGAATAGAAAATAAAATAAAAGGAATAAACAATTATGCTCACATTAAGTAACTAAACAGATAATCTATAAATAAATTAATTTAATGACAACATCTCAAGATACCTAGCACAACATTAATACCAAGCCTTTGGGTAGTGATATTAACTGTAAGTGGTATTCTTGTTGTAATGATCAAACATTGACAATAAGTTATGTCAAATAACAAATCTATCTTTTGATGGATTTATTATTCACATTAAGTTTCCTTGACAATTGGCACATGTTTATCACCATAATATGTGTGTGTAATTCTGCCAAGTATTAATCATGTCTTTGGACCGATAAATACCCGCATGAAATACACATACATGAACATCAAAACATTCCATATAAAACAATCTAGACAAGAGAGATCACTTTTGTGACATCTTGTTTGAATTGACTTATAGTTAGAACGTTAGAAAATTAAATTTCTGTAGACGTTGTATGAAATTACATTAAATATAAAGATTTCTTAATTTGTTACCCCGTATATATAATATACTTTGCAGCAATCCCAATTATATACATATATATATATATATATATAATTGATGGTTCCAAAAAAAAAAAACCAAACCGTATACAAGAATTGATGACAAAAGGCCAACCAACACATGCATGAATAGATTAAGAGACATGCAAGAATTGAGTATTAAATTCCAAAGCCAAACCTGTTATAGAAAACTACACATGCATGGATAGATAAATAAAAAACCAAAGACCAAGCCACAACACATGCATTAAGAGATTAAGAACACTGCCCAAAAGAAAACTGAACAAACCGTTTGAAACAGTCACTAATGATAATAAAACTGCTCTGTTTTCAAACGCTTAAAGTAGGCAGACGGAAGTGGGTGTGTTTTTTTTTTTTTTGTTTTTTTTTTAAACCAATGTTCACAATAAAACCAATCAAACCGCATGAGAATAAATATATATATACATGATATAAATAAACCCTCAATTATTGATGAACTAAAGCAAACAGAATTACCCAAATCAAACAAAAAACCGAAAACCAAACAGAATTTTACATTTCCAGAAACCAAACAGAATTTGCAGCAGAGAAAAAAAAAAAAAAAAAAAAAACAGAATCCAAAAACCAGGAAACCAAATTGGATGAATAAAGCATATCAATTTCTAATAATACACATGATATAACCGCTCTGATACCACTTGCAAACATTATTTTCAGAACATGAAAATTTATGCTTTGGATCATCTACCATGTGAATCATTAAGAAATCAAGACAAAAACTTACCCGAATCCATCGATGAACGGTTAAACGGAAGCGTGATTATCAATAACCCTTTGTTATTGATTTTGTTATTGTCTTCTAATCCTTTCCTTTACCAGTGCCTTATCAATTCTCCTTGAAAGGAAATAGAAGAAGAATGGCAGTTCTTCACCATTGGCAGGATTAGGGACCATAACAATATAAGGTTGAAATAGGTTTTTCAACAACACAACCGTGTGGCAGTTTTTTTATGAAAACCAACTTAACCAATATGTTTTAATTTCTATTTCTGCCCCTCATAGAAATAGAAATTACTCAACTAGTATCTACACATGAGGTCCATGACACATATACTCTTAAGCCTATTAACTAAATTGAATCATTTAAATTGCAGGCTTCTTATAAATGATAACACCACATTTAAATATGTGGTCCCATTGAGACATTATCTAACAAACCTCTCACTTATCTTCTTCTTCTTCTTTTTTTTTTTGTTCAAACCCTATATGGTGATGGTGATGGTGATGCCAATCTCTCTTTGATTTTTCTCTCTCCAAATCTGAGAACCCAAATCAAAAGAGGTTCTTTGGTGGGGGCTGCAGGATTGTCATGGGAATAGGTGGCTGGGGAGGGGTCATTGGTGGTGATGGTGGCGAAGGCCAATGGTGATGGTGGGTGGCTATGAAGGTGGGATGTTTATTGAGAAATGACTTGAGGGACAAAAGAGTAACTTGATTGTGTGTTTTGAGAAAATTAGTAGTGTGTAAATAGAATTTGCCTTTTTTATTTATTTATTTTTATATTTTGATTCTTTTCTAATTAGTTTTTTCCAAAGAAAAAAAAAAATTCATTAGGAGTATCAATTTAAAAATCTACACATTTTTGGGAAAATTAAAATAAATAATAAGAAAAAAAAAATATCGCTGAGCATCTCCCTCAAACTAGTTATTTTTATGTTTTAGTTAAAATAGTGAGTAAATCACAAAGTTTCACCTCCATCAAACTAGCTATCAAGTTAGTCATTTTTAGTTTTGATGGTTTTGACTCAACAAATGTAGTTAGTGGTTTCACCTAGTCAAATATTTAAAAAAAGTTACTTTTCGTATTTTGAAATTAATTGTGTTGAGTTTATAAAAAATAATTCTAAATTAAAATGAATAAGAATAATATTTAAATAATATAGAAAAAGAATGGAGAGTTTGTTGGATAATGTATTTAAAAAAATATAGGGTAAATTATGCAAATGATCCCTATAGTTTATCCGTTGTTTTATTTTGGTCCCTATTGTTTCAGTTTGCTAGATTTTGTCCCTTAATTTAACGAATTGTGTCATATTAGTCCAATAAATAATAGTGGTTAGGTTTGGTAGACGGAAAGTCAAATGATGTGTCAATTTGATCCCTGTAATTTATAAGATGTCTCAATTTGGTCCTTATAGATTATAGGAAAGTGAAAACAATAGGGACCAAAATAACACATTTTGTAAATTACAGGGAACAAATTGACATATCATTTGATTTTTTGTCCATCAAACTTAATAGTCGTTATTTATTGAACTAACATAACATAATACGTTAAATTAATGGGCAAAATCGAACAAATTGAAACAATAGGAACTAAAATGAAATAATGAGTAAATTATAGAGACCACTGGTGTAATTTGCCCAAAAATATATAGCCAAAATAATAATAATAAAAAAGAAGTAATTTTTAGTTAAAATACAATAAAATTTTAACTAGTTTGACAAAGATGCTCTCACAAATCAAAAGTCAAATTTTTAATTACTTTATTTTAAACCCTCAATTTTGTGTAATACAATTTAAATTATACGTTAATCCTTGCTTAAAACAATTAAAGGAAATTTTAATTTATTGACAATAATTATGCATACATACATTTTATATAGGGTTTGGCTTCTCTCAAGTTATTGTCTCAATTTGGGAGAGTATATTGGTTTGTTAGGTTTATTTTGGAACTGATTTTGGCGATTCAAACCATTTACTTTTTAAAACTTGTTGAATAGAATATTAATGCAAAAGATCAAAATCATATTGATAGCTATACAGTTAAATCATATTGTTTTTAAAAAATAAATAATAAATATAATTTTAAGAATAACCATTCATTTTTTATAATACAAATTTGATTTAAACATATAATTACCGATATCCGATCATGTTAATTGTTTGCATGTATATTTTACTTAAGAGGTCCTAAAAAGTGAACAGTTTGAATTATCAAAATCAGTCTCAAAATAGACATACCAAACACAAATGCTCTCTCAAATTTTATTAAACCTCATCTCAAGTTAAAATGGCCAACTTGAAACTCTTATAGTAGAGTGCTCTCGCTATTGAGTGGTTTTTTTTTTTTTTTTGGTTGAGAAAATAGCAAATATTATATAATCAGTTTCTATTAACATGCCTAGCGAGGTTATGTGCTGGTTTAATTACAAAACGACTAACTTTAGTAATAGATTAAAACTTGGCTATCTGTAAGTATGGAGCTTGTTGATCCCTTGGTTACAGTAACGTATTGATGGTTAGGGTCGGAAATCTCATTCCTAGATTTGCGTGGGGGAAGATGAAGTTGACCAATTGATTGCTTTATGCAGAATTGATCAAAAAAAGAGAAGGGAATGTGTTAGCAAATAAAGATTATTTGAATATTATTGATGCAGAATAGAGGAGTTTGCTAGGATTTTGATTTTTAGGCTTATGATAGACTTAAAATGTACTGTTTTGATCTTTTAAATGATAATTTTCTATATGGAGTTGTCTTTTCTAATTAATCATTCATTACCATTGTTGTCTTAGGGATGGGCAAGAGAACCACTCTTATGGTATCTCTTAAAATAAGAAGGGTTGGAATCGAGTCACGACTTAAGAATTGTTTCTACCCATTGAACCTTCTTTATGCAGTTGTCAATCATAGAGGTTGGATTATTTCATTAAGTGACTTCCTTAGGCCTTAACTCATCCCCTCTAAATATAAATATGGATCTTGTATATATGGCTAGTCCAAAGGCAATAACTCTTTGAGTTTTATTTATTTATTGCCTCAAAATTTGACTTTACAAGTCATAATAATTTTTGAGTTTGAATTAATTACTTAAAAGTCCTATTGGTAAGATTGGTATTCTATTAAGTCCTGATTCCTTTTTGTAACCCACAAAGTCCTATTTTCAAAATGAGTGTTGCTATTAGCATACTATCAATTATTTTGGACCCCTACTTATAAATTCAAAAACCCTTAAAATTTCTTTTATCCCTTCAAATAATACCAAAATTATCCTTATAAAAACATTCCACACATTCAATTGAATGCACGGCCCCACACCCCAAAAAGACTGTCCCAAAAACCCCAATAAAACCCACGAAAGTGATTACTATTTTATTTCTACATACTTATTGATGACCTAAGAAAATAAATGTTTGGTTACCTATTCTCGAACAAATAAACAATTTTTGGGCTTGTGTTCCTCAATTTTGGTCATATGTTCGGGAGTTTAGTCCTAAAAAAATGACGAATAGATTTTATTATTTTTTGTCATTTTTTAAAAGAAACTTATCCTTATAAGGTCAATCTCTTTTGAACTAAGAATACCATCAAAGCAATGAGCATTCTCTGAGCTTTTATTATTGTACACGTCTCGTCTTATGAAGTTGTGGTTACTGGAAAAACTTCCACTCATTATCATTACAGAATAAGTATAGGTAATCAAATGGTTGCCACTGGAATATTGTGCCAAAGGGTTTTGAAGGTGGGATTTGGAGAAGATGGATGGGTGGTAATGGAGATATGTGCTCTCATAAACCCTTACTCATGATGTAGTGGATGTGTGAGCTTAATTGTGAGACGGGGTGCCCCTATATTATTGATGCCTTTTTTAATAATTTCATTTGAGGTTATTATTATAATAATAAAAAAAATAAAAAAAGAAGCTATTCTCAATTTTTTTTTTCTGTTTTAAAATTGAGTTAGTTTTTCTAGTTTTATACCTGAAAAAAAACTTAAAAAAAATAGACTAAAAAAATATTATTAATTAAGTTAAGAAAACTTACTATTAAAAATGGTTTAAATTGTAAATTTATAATAAAAAAATATTTTTATTTTTATATAATTTTGTATTTAATATTAATATTGTTTGATAGATTTCGTTGTGTTGATTATAGAAATATAAATTTTATAAAAAAATAAACATATTGTAAAAATTATGATACTTTAAAGTTTTGAAAATCAAAATAAATGTTATATCACCATACATTTTATAAACAATTACAAATGATGAACAACCATTGTTTGAAAGATAACTTCATCCATTAATTAGGGTTGTGTGTGTGTTTATGTGTGTTTTTTTTTTCAACTCCCTCATTATAAATCTTTAATAGTTTAAGGACAAAAAACAAATGCATGATAGTTATGGGGGTGCCTCTGTTTACACACCATAAATTATCTCAAGGCAAACCACTTCTAAAAGCACACCTTTAATAATTTAGTAAATATATATTTTGCTCATCACACACCATAAATTTACATATTTGTCCTTACACACTCATCCACAACAATATACACACAAACTCCCATATTTACCCTCACTCACTCACACACCTCCATACACCCACCTTCGTCCATCTTCCCCCCTCCGTTCTTAGTTTCAAGCGGTGAACACTGTGTTAGTGCTCAACAAAGTCATTAAACATTAAACATTCAAAAACAAAAAGAAAAAAATATTAATTTTTGACATGAGACTACCTCATTAGTAATAAATTGATTCGTGTAGTCAATAAGACCCCCGGATCCAACATTACTGCATTCCATGGATGCACAGTTCTGGAAAAAAAAAATTTATAACTGTTCGGAAGTGTAGAGTTGAACAAAATGAAATAGTTCGACCGTAGTAATCTGAACACATTGCATTTGTTCGGTTTTAGATAGTCGAACAAATGGAATACGTTCGATTGTAGTATGTTGAACATATGTAAGTTGTTCGATTGTAGTCTGTTGAACATATGTAAGTTATTCAATTGTAGTCTGTTGAACATATGATATATTATTCACCTCTGGTTAACCGAACAACGATTTACCACTTATATACAAAAACGAAGACAAAAAACAACAACAAAAAAAAAACCTTTTCATTGCTCCATTCTTCCGAATGAGAATTGTCAGATGCATCTTTCATTGAATCCAATCAAAATCTTCAATAATACTATATTTTTTATTATTTGTTGAAGGGTTTTTGATTTTGGTTTTAGGATTTTTGGATTCTTGACAGAGAAGATACGTAAGAAACAAGTTTGAAAATGATAAATTATATTATATTGATTCTTGTCCTTTATGGTAAATACACAAATGGTGTGTATCATAACTTGTCCTCTATAGTCATTTCACTTAAGGTTAAAATTGTAATAAAAAATAAATTAATTAATGGTTTGCCTTGAGAGAGAAAGTGGTGTGTAAATAGAATGACCCTAGTTCTGGTCCTCTATTTTTCTGAAGTCATGTTTTAAACTAAAATACCCATACAACTGTGAGCACAAGCAACAATGTTTTTAGATTTTGAATGTATCTCAAAACTTATAAATTCAATAATTTTTTATCTAGATATCTGTTTATCATAAAATTTATATTTTTGGAATCCTTTTATCAAGAGCTATCAAACAAGATTCATGATAAATATGAAATTCTGAAGAAAAAAAATATATGGCATTTTCACTGAGTTTGCGATCCTCAGAGTCAATAAAATTCAACTGACTTTAAAACTCAGTGAAATTTCACTGAGTTGTTCAATGATTTTTACTATTAGCCTGTGTCATTGTTACTAACTACAAATCAGTGAATTTCTCTATTTCTAAAATAATAAAATTCTTAAATGAGAATTAACCATTGAAAAAAATTGCAAAATTGCAAAATTTGTGTACCTAACTCAATTTGAGGTATCATTAGAATAAAGGCACTATAATTTTTTTTTAAAATTCTTAAATTCTTTAAATTTTAATAATTTTACTTCTTAAATTCTAGTCAAATTGCAAGAAATCAACGAAGACCAAAGTCTAAATCAGTGAAATTTCACTGATTGAAGCCAAGACAATCGAGAAGTCAGTGAAATTTCTCTGAATTTTAGTCAAAAAACTTAGTGAAAATTTATATATTTTTTTTCTTCTCAAAATTTTATATTCATCATGAATCTTGTTTGATAGAGCTCGACGAGACGATTCCAAAAATATAAATTTTACAAAATATCGAGTTTCAGATCAAAGGTTATTAAATTTTAAAGTTTTGAAATACACTTTAAAATACAACAAGTCTGCACTAAAGAGAGAGAAGGCATTGGACAAAAGTTTGAGTTAAAAGGGAATTCTTGACATTTATGTTAAAGTTTATCCTTATCTTTATGGAATTTCAAATTTTAGGGATTTCAACAAGCAAACAAATTATTGTTGTCCTTAAACTCTTACACAAATATATAGAGGGATCCCCACCTAATTTTTCCTAAAAATTAAGTGGACTTGAAGGAGCAAAAAATCTTATCTAGGATTTAATGGAATATAAGTTCACAAAATATAACTTGTGTGTAAATGCCCTGTTTTTAAATTTTGATTAACATCAAGTTGGAAAAAAACAAAAAAATAAAAAAATAATTTTGAGAGAGTGCTACTTTTATTGTAAAAAACTCTCTATTAAATGATTTAACGATGATAGACATAGAATTAAAATTGTTATAAAATTTAAATATAAGTATTTAAATTGAAATAATTCAAAAATTAAGGTGTAATTTGTTAAAAGTGTGAATTTCCTTTTTTTTTTTAGAGGGGGGGTTCTTATATTTTTTCTACGGAAAATTACAAAAAAAAAACTTGACTATTGTAACAAATCCTTAATCTTGTGCATTTTTTTTTTTTTGGAGGGGGGAGGAGGGGGTCCTATAAATCCCGAGTTTTATTTTTGTGAAATTAAATCCTTAATCTTTTATTTGTTTTCAATTTAAATGATATGCCTATTTCTATTAAGTAAAACCGATTGGAAAAAAAATATTTCAGTAATTAAACTCAACGAAAATGGATACTTTAGACATTTTATATCCTTTTTTGTTGAGTTTAATGTCTAAAATTTTATTTTTTTTGTCAATTTTACTATAACTGTAATGTCCCCAAAATATTGAAATTCGACCCAACAGATATATCTCGTTAACTTCATTCAATTCCAATTATCAATTATATAAAAGCAGAAGCAATAACTAATATCATCTATTCATATGACAATAAATCTTTAGTCCTCATATTTCATTCAATTGTTCCAATTATATCACTTGCATTAATAAATTCACAACCCCATGAGTTTGAATCTATAGCATGTAATTACAAAAGATAGAAGGAAATTTAAATACAAGAAAAATGCCTTAATGATTACAAGTTCCAAGGGCCTGATCTAGTTATATCAAAAGTGGGTCTTAGACCCAATACAAGTCCTTGGCCATAGAAAATGAAGTACACAAAATGATCCTTACGCTTCAAAACCCTCCTAAGTCATCACCTTGGCGGAGGCATGCTGTTAACACCTAAAATTGTCCACTATGGGATGGAAATTGATGCCCAATAGAAATAATCTCAAATGTATGAAACTTAACAATATCATGAGTGAAATGAAATTGAGATGCCATGCCAAAATATAAGTTTTCATTTCAAAATCTCATGCCATGCACTTGTAACTGGTTTCTCGTGCTCCTCGGAGGGGTTTAGTCTCATCGGATACAATAGCCCTATAGTTCGGACTCTCGTGGTTCTGAATTTAGTTTCACAAGTGCAATGTGAAATAGACTAAACAAATGAGAGCCCAGGTCTGACAAATCTTAGAAAATCCATTTATCATCAGAGATGCCAAAAATTGGCTGCATTGCCAAATTTCAGAGTCGCCACCTAAATATTTTTGGAAAATTTAAGAAACCCGTGACTTGTGACAAAGGTCACTTGTCCGTCATAACCAAAGTGTCTTGGCTCGGGAACTAAGTTATGAGAGGGGAATGTCATGAATTGAGCACCCCACTCATCCGATCAAAGATTGGCCTCTACTAATCATATTGTGATTTTCATATACAGTATATTTCCTCTTATTCTGATTATTATGCTAACTTACTACGTAAGGCACACAGGTATAGACTATTTCACCTACTTTGGAATGCTTTGATCTCATGTTTGTTTGAAAAGAGTTTCGAATATGTTCTACTTGAAAAAGTAAGCTCATATGTACATTAATCAAAATCATCCCAATTTAAGAAAATTAGCCGTCATCCACTGACATTCAAAGAGGTATATCAAATAAGCACTTAGCCTCATGGTAATATGCTTGACATGGCAACGTGAGCACTCATGCAATATGCTAAAGCGAAAATGTTCACCTAGTAGTCAACCGAGGCAAGCCAAAGGAAAAGAAATAATTAGAAAAATGCATGCCCTAATATACAAGTGACTAATGCAACACATACAAAATGCAACTATCGGATTCGGTTTATTTAACATCTACTCAAAGCATGCAGTGATACACGTATTCAAGTAAGTAGGAAATGACAACAATGTTAGAATGATGAATCGAACTCGATGCATGCAAAAATGGATACAACATGGAAATAATATGAAACGAAAAATATGAAGCTACCACGATAAGCATATAAATAAAAGAGAGAAAGAATGGGAAGTGGGAAGACATACAAAATATTACAAGTGTTACAAATTTTCCCTCGAACAAAAGGGTCCGAATGAATGTCCTCAACTAATTATTGCAACAACAAATGAATTAACTAAATTAACTAGCTATTACAAATTCAAATGAAGCCAACTAATTAATTACATATACTAATATTTAAAGCATTAATTTAAAGGACTTGAACGGGAAACGAGGAGCCACATGCACACAACCGAGAACATCCTCCCGAAAATCTCTCTGTTTGCTACTAGAATATGCTCTGTTTGCAGTCAGAAAATTAGTTTGTTTTGGCCTCAGGTTCTGCTCTATTTTGCCACAAAAATGCCATTGCCCGTACAAAAAGGTGGCCGGCCGGCCACTGCTTTTGGGAACTGCCCTACTGCCATAGAGTTGAAACAGAGCAAAAGCAGAGTGTTTCCAGGAGATGTTTATCTTCTCTGCCCTTCCCTATCATGAAGATGATCAAGGGATGAGTAGATTCGATTCACAAATCATCAATTGTTGCAAATTTGTTGCGTGATGATCTATGAACCAATATGACAAAAGCTCAATAAAAGAAAAATGAAAGACAAACAACGCCTCATCTCTATCATGGAGTTACCTCAAGGAAAGGGGTAGACATTGCTTTATGAATCATTGAACATCACTAAATAGTATGCAATGGTTCAAGACGCAATAGGTTCAATATAACGTCCAATTGAACCCAACTCAATTTTATTATCTTTTAACCCTTTTTTACTCCAGTTTTATTAGCTCATTTTACATTATCTTTCCAATTCTTATCTTTTCTTCATTTTTGTCCAAAAGTGATAATTACGTCCACTAAGTCCAAAAGCGATAAAGATAGCATCAAACAAGAGATTGGGCTTAGCATAAGAGAGATGTAGTACCTTGGTAATGAACTTCCGAAGAGATTAAACCATTAAGCATGGAAGGTCTCTTTCTTATGATTTGAACAACAATCTTTTGTTTGATTAAACTCTTTATCAAAATAAATAAAGAACGGAGGGAGGTTGTAGAGATGATTATGCAAAGGTGATTACAATGGTATGCACATGTATTGAAAGCTGTAAAAGGGTGTCAGAAAAGACTATCAACTCAAATGGATTGAAAGCTATATCTATGAGGACTTACAACAACACACCCATAGTATTTAAAGCATAATTTAACACACAAAACAACACTGAAACAACACAAAAATAGTGCTGAAAATTGAGTTTTTGAGGTGGAAAAAGTGAGCAAAAGTGGGCTAAAGCCAAGGGGTTTCAAACAATCAACAAGCCTAAGGAAGGGAAGTGGGCTAAAGCCAAGGGGTTTCAAACAATCAACAAGCCTAAGGAAGGGTGGCTAACCCCTCCTCTTTTTTGTGACTTAAAAACACATTTTTAATCTTAAAAACACTCTGAAAAACATTGTGAAAAAGAAAAGAAAAAAGATTTAAAAGGTGGGTACAAAATCTCAAAGATTACCCTTTAAAGAGAGGATGATCTTCTAGTTCACAAACCACTAGTTGAACACTCTCAAGAGCTGAAATTTGTGTTCAAGAATCTCAACCAGAGGCCTCAAGTTTTGGCTTAGGAAGTGTATAGATAGTATATGTATATTGCAAGAGAGAGAGGTAGTGTGTTGGACAAGTTTTGGTTCTTGGAGAAATTTTCTAACCCTAAACCACGAGGGGAGGTCATGTATTTATAGAAAAAAGCCTTCTCTCATCGGAAATATCTATAATGAGACAGCTGGTGCAAGGTATGGTCATGGGGACAGCTGGCTGTCTCAAAATATCTACTGTCACTGAACATGGTCGGCTGGCCAATATTTTGTACGGCCCTACTCATTAATTGGTCGGTCTGCCAATTTAATTGGCCCCGTTTCTCATTAATTGGCCTCGCTGCTCATTGTGTGGTCAAGCTAAAAAAAGGTTTTGGTCCAAATGGGGTGGAAGGCTTGGGTTTGAAGCTTGAAACTGAATTCTTTTGCTGAAGATTCTAACAATTTGCATAATGTAACTTTCATCATTGAGTGTTCGGATTGAGATGCTTAAGTCTTAGGGGCAGTCAAAATGGGGTGTCTATAGTTGCCTCTCTTTGACAGAGCTCGTAGTCAGAAAATGATGTAAGTGAATGTCAAAGCCTAAAGACGACTCATTTTGACAAGGCTGTAAGACTTGGGCAAACAAACAAAATGAAGGTGCATTTGGTTGAACTCAAAAGTTGTCTATGTATCCCTTTGCAAGGAATCAAACCAGCGTAGTTTTAGGGCACGATGTGAATGATATACTCAAATAAGTTGGACTTACAAGCTTCGTGAAACCGGTTATTTTGAAAATCCATGATCATGTAAGACAATGCAATGAGTAACAACAAAATAACAGCATATGCAACAAACTTCAAGCTTAAATCAAAATAGGTCCAACCGCGTTTCACACGAAAAGAAGTAAGCAAACGTCAATTCCAAACACGTTTCATGTGAAAAGAGGAAAAACACACTCTAACCATGCTAAAATCATGAGAAGATGAAGAGAAAAACTGCTCGGGGTCGTGTTCCCATACACCCTAAGATGCTCTAACTACGCTGAAATTGTGAGAAAAGGAAGAGAAAAACCGTTCAGGGTCGCGTTCCTCCACACCCTAAGATAAATTCCAAACACGCTAAAATCGTATGAGAAAGGAAAAACACTCTAACCATGCTGAAATCATGAGAAGAGGTCATGATAAAACCACTCAAGCTCGCGTTCTTACACACCCTGAGATAAATTCTAAACACGCTAAAATCGTGTGAGGAAGGAAAAACACTCTAACCATGCTATAACTGTGAGAAGAGGTCCTGAGAAAACCACTCAGGGTCGCGTTTGTACATGCCCTGAGATAAATTCCAAACATGCTAAAATTGTATGAGGAAGGAAGAACACTCTAACCACGCTGAAATTGTGAGAAGAGAAAGCGTGATGATGTGATAAAGGCATATGAAAGGTCTGACTGTGTGATAGATGCATGATAGCGATTTGATCGTGCGATAGACGCACGAAAGCGATTTAATCATGTGATAGATGCATGATGGCAGTTTAGATAGTGTGATCGACGCACAATGTGGTATGTGTGACAAACGATGTAATGGATGATGCTTAGGAAATGCAATAAACAAACAAAGCGACACTTTTAAAAAGCACCTCATAGGGTGAGTAATGATGAATCGCTTTATTTTGACGGGGATCTCCCTCTTGTGTTTTTCAAACGTCCACCTTCAACTCACAATTCAAAGGCCCTCAAATGCTGACAAGGGGTAAAATCTGCATGCGAAAACCATGGATGTTGCTTTTCTCCCTGATCATACTTACAACTTTCCCTATTCTCCAATGGGGTGACAGACTAGGTTGATTCAGTACCTAGAATTGAGGTGCGTACAAGCTACCTCAACCTATGGGGCTACCATATAGATTTCAAGCCAAGGATATACCCCTAGGTATTTAAACCAGACTTTAGTCTCGGAAATTCTGAACCTTTGTGTTCTAGGCATCGCCATTCGAACTCTAGTTTCCACCGTCTCAATTGGTCTCCTAGGAACTCATTGCAAACACAACCAAGATGCCTCTGGTAGGGAATGGTGTTCATGGAGAACACTTTTGATCGCCAAAGAAAGCTTGAGCTCAGGGTACACTCATACTCTGAAGAAGTGATGAGGTCTGCGAAAGTACATCCGGAATGCAATCTCAGAATTTTCAGAAGTTGAAACAAACTCAGATGGTCCAATTTTCCCTTTTCTATTTCACTTTGTCATCCAAAACCTATGTAACTTCAGATAGGTCTTGGTTCTGTTGCTTTCTTTTTTGATCGGGGTTGGACCCTGCAGTTTATGAAAGAAAGAATTCTGTTTTGCACATCATGTTGAGAATGGCACATAACTCTGAGCATAAAACGATTTATTTTAGGAATGAGTTCTTAACTGGGTATTGAACCTACTGTAACAACGCCGACTTGTGATTAACTATTAAACCATGATTAAGGATGCCTAATAAGTAATTAAGAAGAAATTCCAAATTAATTGCATGTGTGTTGCATTATTTGTGTTTGTATCTATTTGTCGTAGAAATGTTTGTCTATGTTTCTGTTATGTTCTACGAATTGAAGGCCTTATTGGCATCTGATTACGAAATTGACTTCATTTATGTGTTATTCAAGATTTTTAGAAATTTATGGTAGGATTAATTGGAAATCGATTCGGAACGAAATTACTTAGGATAATTAATGCCCATTTGATTAGCTTAAGCCAAACTTAATTAAAACTCATTAATGAGCCTATATAAGGCTACTTCTAACACCTTTTCCACACTTTGCACTCTCAACCCCTCAACTTTGAAGACTAAAACGTGTGTGTGTGTGAGAGAGAGAGAGAGAGAGAGAGAGAGAGAGAGAGAGAGAGAGAGAGAATTGAGATCAACTAAAGAGACTTGCTAAGGGAATTGAGAGGAACTAAGGAGAATTAATTTGGTCACTCAAGAATTTGACTACTTGAAGCTCAATTGGGAAGTTTAGGTGAGAATTCAAACCTTTGATGATGTAATTAAGTTGGCTAATATATGAGTTTAAAAGAAATTCTAGATTAAGGCAAGAATTGAGCTTAGATAGATGAATATGGAAGTGTATCATGCATGCATGCATAATTCTCATGATTTTGAAGTTGAATTCAAAGAATTTCCTCTTGCATGTCCTCATTTTGGCTTTGTTCGAAGAATTCAACAGGTTTTGAGTTAAAACACCTTATTTGATCATGTTTTAAAAGCTTTGAAGCCGAGACAATTCATACATGTTATGTTCTTTAAATTCTAACTTTGATTATGCACAATTCACTTGCTTTTGGGCCTTGATTTTGTGTAATGATCTTTAATTCATGATGTTTTGTAAGTTTACAAGTATTTGCTCAAGTTTTGGCCCAAAGGATGTGTTTGAAGGCTTTGAATTTAAGTTTTGCATCGTGAATAGCAATCTGGAAATTCTAGAATTCCGACAAAACCTGCGCTTTTGTGTTGCACTTTCACTCGAGTGAGGACTTTGTTTGCTCAGTCTTGTGCTTGAGGGAGCATCGAGTGACCATCGAGTGGAAAAATCATGCAATCAATACTTTTGCAGAGTTTATAGACCGCTCAAGCGATCGAAGTTGCGTTCGAGCGACCGCCCTTATTTTGAACCTCTCGAGCGAAGGAAGTTGCGCTCTAGTGAAGACCCTGTTTTTAGCAAATTAGACTAAGTGTTTTACATCACATTTTGGCATCCTTATTGCATTCTAGGCATTCTTAAGCCCTAGTTAAGACACCATAATAAGGATAAAAATTAGAAACACACTAAAAATGAAATAAAATAAGTTAAGTTCGATCCGAGTGTGTGTTTCAATAAGTGTATCTATTATATGTTTGTGTAGGTCATGCGCCATAAGCGGTCTGATTCATTTGTCCTACTGCCGCAGCTATCTGTGAGTAATAACTCCATAAAGTTATGTTTAGCTGTAATTATTTTATGATGATATGAAATGATTAGTTTTGTAAAATACTATGTTTTGTATGAATGAATGATGATTCAATTCTTTGAGATGTATTTGTGGTATCCTTAGCAGAGGCCCTCGCCCAGAGGACATAATATTGTGGCTTATGGTCATAAGGCCCTTGCCTGGAGGAGATAATACTGTGGCACAGGCCCTCGCCTGCAGGAAACAATACCATGGCCCACGTATGAGATATGTTACCCGGTACTGGAGGTTCCATTATGGTACTTAATATGCTTGACCAAAGTGATATGTTAATGCTAATGGATGTACCACACATGAATTGAACGTGATTATGAACACGACTATGTTTCCAATTTGGTAAAAGAATTGAAATCTGAATCTGTTATAGACATTATTCATTAAAATCTTTACTCTATTATTATTCACTGGGCTTCCGCTCACTCTATTATTTATACATATAGGTGTAGACCGCCCGAACTCCGCTCCGCGCACGAGGGCGTGAATTGTAGTTCTTGCTACTACAGTTCGAACTCCTGTCACGGTTCTGAATCTAATCTCACAAAGTGCAATGTAAGACTGATAAATCACCAAAGAGTCCAAATCTGGCAAATTGTTTTGAAAAATTGATTTTGAATCAAAAGTGCCAAACATGGACTACTTTGCCAGATTTCAGAGTCACCACCTAAATATTTTGTTTTGGGAAATTTATGAAACCCTGACTCATGCCTAAGGCCACGTGTCCGTCATCACCAAAGTTGCCTCGGTTCAAGAACTTGGGTACGAGAGAGAAAGGTCATGAAATGAGCACCCCCGCTCGTCCGATCAAAGGATCGGCCTCTACTAACATGATATATTATTTTTGAAAACACATGTGTTCTTATTCCGGTTATTAATCTAGAATTACTATGTGATGCGCACAGCATACAAGTATAGACTAAATCGCTCGATTTGGAACAAAACATCTCATGTTTATTTTTCGAAAATGGTTTGAAGTTGCTACCCTCAAGTAGGCTAAGACGCGGATTTGCCACCCTCAAGTGGGCTTAGAAAACAACATGATTTTGCCAGTCCGCAAATTGGGCTTAAAACGCACATTTTGATGAATTTTCCAATTCAAGCAATGAAGCCTTTATCCACAGGCCTTCATGCAGTTAAACACTTAAGCAGTTAGCCTCATGACAAGCATGCTATCATGGTAACACTCACACTCATGCAAGGATGCTAAAGCATAAATACTCATAGTGTACTCCGAGCCAAAACAGAAGCTAGTTAGAAATCATGCGTGATCCTAGCTATGTTAAGATGCCTAATGCAACACATGCAAAAATGCAACTAAAATAGGCTCGACTATCTAAAATGGCATATGAATGCAACACTTGATAATATGCTTTGAAACACGTATTCAAGAAAGTGTATTGAAATACAATGCAGTTTGAATGATGCGCCGAGCCCGGTGCATGCAAGACAAAATGAATGATGCACACATGCAAACATAAGTATGCTAATTAAAACATGCCCTAAACTAACTATCGAAAGCTGATAAGTAAAAGGGAGAAAGAAATAGGGTTGGAAGACATGCATCACACACACGCACACTTATTACAAAATTTGCTCTCTCGACGGAGGGTCCAAATAATAACCTAACTAGCTACGCTAATTAAACTAATTATTACAAACCGAATTGAATCAACTAACTATTCTAAGTTAATTAAGTACAAACCAAATTAATTAATTAAACACTTTAACTAATTAATTACAAAATAACTAAGCTAATGAACTAGTTTAGCTAAGCAATTTAAACAAATGGCCTCGGGAAGCGAGGGGGATATGCATGCTCGGTTGGCTTCGCTCGGAAATCCACTACCGTGCCTCATGATGCCTCTATTTGCACTCTATTGGACTTCTAAAAATTGTGCCAACTTCCAGGTTGATTTTAACCCATCTCAGGAACATGCTGAGGGATGGTCGGGCAGAGATGATGGCCATCGGCAGGCTTTGATGGCCGGTCGGCTTCTCTGGTGGCCGGTCGGCCACTGATTCCTTGAATTTCCTCCGTTTGCTAGAACAGAGCACAAACAGAGGCATGGCAGTGTATTTGCAAGGAAATGTTTGTACCACCACACTCCTCATCATATCTCAAGCTCAAAGGAGTATGGTATTCAACTCTTGGGCCACCAACCGAGCATCACAATGCACGATGGCCGAGAAGCCAAATGTGTACCAGTCAATGAATGCACAAATAGACTCGATGAAACTTCCACCCTATCATGCACAATCAAGGGTGTCGGTGACTAAGAAATGAGGCACATTTCATCACTTCAAGTATGAAACGTCTCTCATTTCTTGTGTTTGGATTAACGTCCGATCAAACACATGCAATGCAACACAAACATGTTATCTTGGCATGTTTTACTTTGATTCATTTTGTTTACTCATTTTAGATTACCGATAAGTCCTTTAACCGGTTAAGTCCAAAAGTGAGAGTCTTCTAATTTTGAAAGAGGATCTAAGCCACAAGCACCTTGAGCATGGAAGAAGCTTCATGCCATTGGTCAGTAGAAACCCTCAAGAGAAGGCTAAAACCATTAGGCATGAGCCTCAATTCCATGTTCAAGCCAACAAGGGGCTTAAGATTACTTTCAAAGCGAATAAGAGAGTGAAATAATGGGATGCAATGGCACATATTCTAGCACTGAAATAGCATGCTAAAGACACTAAATCATGTAGACAATGCATGCAAGACATGTTTAGAGCTAAGAACGCCAAAGCTAGTGAAGTGCATTACACTAGTATACATTATCAAGCTCAAACAACAAAACCAGCCATGGACAAACCTAAAACATGCCAAATCAGTGGCATGTACATGTTGAAATTGCAACCCAAAAGACTAGACTAACATGCACACAAATTGGCTCACAAGCAGGGCATGAGGCACAAGTCTTAAAAGCACTTAAAGAGTGAAAGAAGTGAGAACATGACAATGACATATGCTCTGAAATTACATGCCAAATGATGCCATATCATGCAAACATCACAAATAAGGCATGTTAGGGGCTTCAAAACACAAGACTAGCAAGGCCCTTTACACTACAACCATACTAAGCAATGCTCAAATGGCCTTAACCATTCAAAACAGACCTAAGGCAGGTCAAAATAGTAACAAAAACATGCTAGACTCATAGCATAGATGGCAACAAAGATATGCCCATGTATTAGCTCACAAACAAGGCATAAAGGCACAACTCTTAAACACAATTAAAGAGTGATAAACATGAGAGTATGGAAAAGATATAAGCTCTGAAATACCATGCCAAATGATGCCAAGGCATGCAAACATCACAAGTATAGCATGGTAGGGGCCTTAAAACACAAGACTAGTGAAGCTATTTACACTATAGCTATACAAAGCAAGCCCGAAAAGGCCAAGAACACTCAAAAAAAATCCAAAAGCATGTCAAAATAGTACCAAAACATAGTACTCAACTGCTTCATCCCCTCAACTGGGTGATCCGCTAGGAACTCTGCTACTGCTCTCCCTTTTACTGACTTGCGCGTCACGTACTTCAGATCGAATTCGGAAAGCAGAAGCAACCAACGGGCTAGCCTACCCGTAAATGCCAGTTTCTTGAAGAGATATTTGATGGGATCTAATCTCGAAACTAGTATTATAGAGTGAGCTAACAGGTAGTGCTGCAGCTTCCTGGTAGCCCATACCAAGGCCAGACAAGCCTTCTCCAGCGGAGTGTAGCGGGTCTCGTAATCCAGCATTTTCTTGCTCAAATAGTAGATAGCCTTCTCCACTTTGTCCTCAGACTCCTGTGTAAGCATGCAGCCCATTGTAGTTTCAGTCACTGAAAGGTACAGAATCAATGGTTTCCCCGGCTCAGGTGGTGACAACACAGGTGGGTTCTATAAATATTGCTTGATCTGTTCAAAAGTAGCTTGGCATCGGCCGTCCCATTGGAACTTCTTTCCTTTCTTCAGGAGACAAAAGAGTGGTTCACAAGTCAAGGTTAATTTAGCAATAAACCATCTTATGAATTGCACTTTACCCAGAAAGCCTCGCACCTCCTTTTCAGTCCTTGGTGGTGGCATTTCTACGATGGCCTTGATTTTGGAAGGATCGACCTCGATACCTCTCTGTGTGATCAAGAACCCAGCATTTTTCCTGCTGTAACACCAAACGTACATTTTTGAGGATTCAGTCGCAACCGATACTCTCTGATCCGTTGGAAGAATTTTTGCAAGGCGGTGTAGTGGCCCTCTATTTCCTTGGACTTGACAATCATGTCGTCCACATACACCTCAACCTCTTTATGGACCATGTCATGCAATATTGTGGTCGCAGCTTGTTGATATATAGCTCCAGCATTCTTCAGCCCAAACGGCATCACCCTATAACAATAGGTCCCCATGGAGTGGTAAAAGCAGTCTTCTCCCGATCTTCGGGTGCCATTAATATCTGATTGTAGCCTGAAAATCCATCCATGAACGAGAGCAGCGCATGCCCAGCAGTGACGTCCACTAATTCATCGATATGCGACAGAGGAAAGTTGTCCTTCGGACTGGCTTTGTTCAAATTCCTGAAGTCCACACATACTCAAATTCTGCCGTCCTTCTTCGGCACTGGAACTATATTGGCCAACCAAGTTGGGTATTCAGATACTAGCAAGAACCCTGCGTCAATTTGCTTGGTGACCTCTTCTTTGATTTTAAGAGCCCAGTCTGGACGGATCCTTCTGAGCTTCTGCTTAACAGGTCGAGCCTCTGGATCAAGAGGGATCCGGTGCTGTACAATCTCAGGATCGATTCCAGGCATGTCTTCATAGGACCACGCGAAAACATCTTTGAAATCTTTTAACAAAGTGACTATGCGCTCGCGCTCCTCCGGAGACAACGTGGACTCAATCTGGACCAGTCGCAGGTCCTTCTCAGTACCAACATTAATTTGGGTGATTTCATCAACCAAGGGTTTAACAAACCTCTCTTGCTCTTGATCAAGCAAATATTGCAAAATTGGAGTAATTTCTTCCTCGTTGTTTTTATCAAAATTTTGAAAATCCTGATTAATGCAATAAATTAAGGGCACAGAAAAGTACTCGAAGGCCACAGCCGCACAATTCTCGTTAATCACTTTTAAGTCGCCTGATTCCTCTGTTACAATAGACTCAAAGGAAAAAGAAAAAGACGACCTAGACAGGACTGTGGCATTCGGGTTGTCACCCCTAAGAATACCAGACTCATACTCAGACGAGTTGGAACCTGATTCTGACTCACTAGACTCAGTGGAATCAGATTCCGGCTCACTACCTGACCCGGTGCTGCTCGAAAAGAAGCCCTCCTCGTATTGCCAGATGAGGGAGGGTGCGATGGATGCATCTAGAATGTTTGAAGATAGGCTCGCAGCCGTTTCATTCCCAATCATGGACACTGAGAGGTCATCCCCCAAGCACTCTTGTACGATCTGAGGATCTGAGAGTAGACAAGCCAGCGCTACCCCCATTTCAATCTCTGTTCCCTCGGAATCCTCCTCCTTGCACTGTTCAGCTTCAGCTGGTAGGTCTGTTTGCTCTTCGGCAACATCATCCCCAGCCAATTGCAAGTCGAAGAAGATCTCAAATCCCGGCAAGCGCCGCCTCTCTACGTTTAGCCATGGCTCTAGAAGGCCGCAGAATGGGAAGTCCTCCCCTTCCCGGACAAAGCGTCCATTCAGGGTACCCCGGATAGGTCGGTGCATCAACTTAAAATGCTTCCCCGCCTGCTTAGCTCTGGCTCTTTCAGCCATCTCTTTCCTCTCTTTCCTCACCCAGTCCTCCTTGGTATGCAGATAACCTAAACCAAAGGTATGTGAGTTATGCGACACTTCGGCCGATGTTGCAACGCCTTTCTGGCCACTGTGTCCTAATCCTATCCCGGGGATGTGCTATAGCTTATTCATAAGGTAGACTGATTGTGTGTTGACATAGAGCCCCTCATCAACAGCTAAGATACTCTATAACCCGGGCCTCAACTAGGGTGAATCTTGACAGGAACACATCCCCCGCGCCATGTTCGATTTCCAGAACTGGTGTAGAAACCTCTGGTGGCGGATGGATTGAAGAATTCCTGAAAACAATGGCCACCCCCTTCCCGTGGGGGTATTTAAACTGCTGGTGCAGGGTGGAAGAGACCGCCTTCACCTGGTGTAGCCACGGCCGCCCCAGGAGTAGATTGAAGGTTGCAGGAACGTCCAAGACATGAAAGTCAATATCGTGTTGTCTTGGACCAACCTGTGTCTGAATCTATACAGTCCCCATCACCTCTCTGCTGGTGTTATCATACGCCCGTATCACCTGGGCAGTTGGCACGAAATCCACGGGTTTCAACCCGATAGCATATGCCGTCCTTGATGGGCACACGTTAATAGCAGATCCTGTGTCAACAAGAACTACTAGTATCCATTTGTCTCTACACTCCACAGAGATGTAGAGTGGCTTGTTATGGTTTGAGCCCTTAGGCGGCAGCTCCTTGTCAATGAAGGTCAATGTCGGGGAAGCTCCTCTCGGAAAAACCAACCCTACCAGCTGCTCAGGCGTGGTATCGATCGAAAGTTTGGCCCTGTCCATTGCAGAGAGGACAGCCTGTCTGTGTACTCTTGAGGCCATAAGCAGTCCCCAGATAGAGATGTCTTCCTGTATCTTCTTAAGCTGTTTTAACACAGCCTCCTCTTCGAGCCATTTATCTTTCTGTTTCCCTGCCTCTTTGTCCTTTCCGGACGCCTCTGGTTGATCCAAGTGTGGGGGCTTGAAATACCGCCCGCTCCTGGTCATGTGGTTAACCTCCTCCACGTACTAGGTATCATCCAGTTGGTTCCGTCCCCAATCTTCGTCAGTGTGGGCAAGACATAGGTCATCGTCTTCCCACCACATCCCGTCGGCCATCGACAGACAACTATCCGGTTCTGTTACAACGACTTCTGTGCGCACAACACATTTCGTCCCTTCAGGGGCTTTGGTCTTTCTAGACCTTTCCAGATCGTCGATCTTTTCCTGCTCGAACTGCTTCAATGCAGCCTATTGTTCAGAATCTTCCGTACTCAAAATGCTCTGATCTCGAGCAAAATTCTTAACACCGGTGCTCTCCGGCGGTAATTCCTGATTCTCAGCCATTCCGGCCACTGTTGGTGTCCTCGTTTCTGACGGTCCCCGTTCTAGCTGAGGCTGCTCAACTACATCCGGCTCGTCGCTGAGCCACTCGGTAACTTCCGCTGACCCTTCCAGATCAAACCAGTTGACAGTCACGTCTCCTGAGTCCTGTTCATTGAAGAATTGAAGGTTGGCTATATCCTCTTCCAGTTCTGCTAGGTCATCTAGCCCCTAATTAGGTCCATCCTCCTGTACGACACTGATCTCTGCCCCCATTGGCAATTTCGCACTTGGCTTAGGCTGATCTGTTGGTGTGATGTAACTGCTCAGGTTGTACATAAAACTCGCAGACCCCTCAGGCTCTGAACCATCATTCCTCTCTGCCCCCAAAATCATCCCGGTTCTATCTTCGATAGTCACCACCTCCGGTTTGGGTTGGGTTTGGGAGATATCCATCATGCACAAAGACGTTTGGTTTTTCCAGAGGTGCGATCACTCGGTTGTCAATGAGATCCTGAATCTCATTACGTAATCGAAAGCACTGGTCGGTTTCGTGACCATGCTGTTGGTGATAGGCACAATACTTTGCTGGGTTATGGGAGGGAGGAAGTTTTTCTGGCAATGGTCACAGCTCTAGGGGCTTCAAGTGCCTTTTCTTGATCAAAACCCCCAAAGCTTTGGATAGGGGCATGTATAGTGGAGTGAGGGCTCTCTAGCCTCGAGGTGCATATCTAGCTGTTTGTTAGCTACTTCCGGATGCACCGGTGAATGGGATAGCTGTAAGGGTTTTTGGAGTGGTGGTGGTGACCATTTCTACATCTAAAATTCTGGCAGCTGCAGCATTACTCGCGCCTGTATCCGTACTGCGGTTGAATGCCCTCTTGGGCTGTTCTCTCTCATGGTCAATCAAACCCTGTTTCATGGCGTCCTCGATTTGCACCCCAATCTCATGTAGATCTGCAAAGGTGGGAAGGGGGAGGACGATCATCTTCTGCATAAGCTTGGACTGGAGGTTGCGCACAACCATCCGTATCTGATCTATATCAACCGGCCTGATGGTCATCATCGAGGCCTTGGTCCTCCAACGAGTTACGAAGTCGGAGAAGCTCTCTTTTGGTTCCTGCCTAGCTGTCTCGAGATCACGAGTTGTGACCTTGATCTGCGTATTGTAAGAGTATTGAGCTATAAAGGCCTCAGCCATCTCTTCCCAATTCCTCTTAATAAAGTCCTCCAGTTTTGCATACCAAATCGCCGCTACACCCGACAGGGTCTGGCCAAATAGGGAAAGCTTGTGTAATCTGGAGAGGCCCATTGGCCTTAGAACATCTGAAAACAACCGCAAGTGCACCATGGGGTCCCCAGACCCGTCGAAGCGGTTGATATGTGGTATCTTAAACTGGTCCGGTAGCATCACGGCCGAGTCGGTGTATGCATTCTCTATATCCGGAATAGATTTCACGCCTTGAGCCTTCTTGAAAAGCTTTTCTAGCTTACTCACTTTTAACGCTGTTGGATCCACCTCAAATTCGAATGGTGAATCCACCAGATTGGTGGGCGCTTTGGATAGCTAAGGTAGGATTGGAGGCGGAGCTGGCCCCATTGGAACGTCCGTATTTTCCTGGACAGTGGCAGTCTCCCCTGGTGTTGGAACTCTTGGGGGGGAAGGAGCTTGATGTGAAGCAGATGCTCCAGTTTGTTGTTGTAGCCTGGCAATTAACTCTGCCTATTGGGCCACTACTTCTGTTTGGCGGGCGGCATCCCGCTGCATGTTTTGCATAGTCTCCAAGAGGTGACGCATCATCTCTTCTATTTCGACTGTAAAGTGTGGATCTAACTGAACCGGTGTATGTTCCCTCTTTGTGGGAGAAACAAAACTCTGATCTCTACTGTACTCAGGTGGGGTAGACAAAGCCCTCTAAACTGACTGCTGAACTGATATCCTCTGCCTAACTGCCCTCCGTCTAGTACTCGGGGGTAATGAATGAAACACTAGTTGTCCGTCTATTAGATCCTCAAATCAATGAAGTCTGCGACCTCTAACCCAGAGTGCTCGGAGAATATCTGCCTGATCGAATGCAATAGTGCTAAACTACCTTGCAAAAACATAAATAAAGCATAATAAGGAAATAAACAACCAGAAAAACGGACAGCATAACGGCTTAAATAAACACAACACACAGTTGATATTTGTAAGCTGAACACATTGTTCTCAAACACTGATCGCTGTTGCCCAAATTGCTGTGCCAAAACTGATACCCCTAGGTAAAATTGATCCTTCAATTACTGATGCTTGTAGGCCTGATACCCAGACTTGCAAACTGATACGTGCATTCTTGTAGAGGCACACTCTAAAAGCACATAGCAAGCAAATGAGAGTCAAAACACCTCTATGTTGGGGTAGGGTTTCCCTGTCCTATTCTGTCAGGAACTAGGGTTTCACTATGCACACAGCGGTTTCAAACAACCTATAATTAGGTAAGCAACATGTCCTAGTTTGAAATAGTCACTATGGATTCTGATATGCACTAGGTCAAATGCTCGAAAGGGTGCCCCGATAACGACCGGGGTTTTTGTTCCCATCGTGGCAGAGCCTGTAACCGAGCGACCTTATGGCATACAGCCTCAGGTAGACCGTTCAGGAATAGCCGATGGCGAACACAGTGTCCTAAGTGCACCAATGCAAATGCAATGCAAAGAGACACATAAGTGTAGTCAAAACAATATATCATGAGTTTGAGTTAAGTTCTCTAAGTCCCCAGCAGAGTCGCCAGAAACTGTAGACCGCCCCGAGGATTCTTCGAGCTCCGCGCTGAGAGGGCGCAAATTCGGTTTGTTCTCTAGCTACTACAAGTTCAGACTCAATGTCACGGTTCTGAATCTAATCTCACAAAGTGCAATGTGAGATTGATAAATCACCAAAGAGTCCAAATCTGACAAATCGTTTTGGAAAACAAACATGGATTGCTTTGCAAGATACAGAGTCGCCACCTAAATATTTTATTTTGGGGGAATTTAGGAAAACCTGACTCGTGCCTAAGGCCACGTGTCTGCCATCACCAAAGTTTCCTCGGCTCGGGAACTTAGGTACGAGAGGGGAAGGTCATGCAGTGAGCAGCCCCGCTCGCCCGATCAAAAGATCGGCCTTTACTAACATGATATTTTGTTTTTGAAAACACATGTGTTTTTATTTCGGTTATTAACCTAGAATTACTATGTGATGTGCACAGCATACAAGTATAGACTAGATCGCCTAAATTGGAACAAAACATTGCATATTCGTTTGTTTGAAAACAGTTTAAAGTTTGCTATTCGCAAGTAGGCTAAATCGCGAATTTCAATGAATTGTTTCAATTTAAGCAATCCAACCTTCACCCACAGGCATTCAGGCAGTTATATCAACTAAGCAGTTAGCCTCATGGCAAGCATGCTTTCATGGCAATCAATAACACACATGCGGTATGCTAAAGCGTAAACACTCACAGTGTACTTCGAGCCAAAATAGAGAACTAGTTAGAAATCATGCGTGATCCTAGTTCATGTTAAGATGGCTAATGCAAAACATGCAAACATGTAACTAAGATAGGCTCGGCTATCCTAAGATGTCATGTGAAATGCAACTTGGTAACATACTGTTGAACATGTATTCAAGTAAATGTACTAAAATACAATGCAATTAGTATGACGCGCCGAGCCCGGTGCATGCAAGACAGATGAATGAATGCACGCATAAGGTATGCTAAACAAAATATGCTCTAAAACTAACCATCACAAGCGGTTAAACAAAAGGGAGAAAGAAATGGGGATTGGGAGACATGTATCGCACACATGCACGCTTATTACAACAGTTGGCCCTCTCGACAGAGGGTTCGAATAAGAAGCTAACTAGCTAATCTAAGCTAATTAAACTAATTATTACACAACAAAACTAGCTAACTAACAAGCTATCTAATTAAGCTACTACAAAAACAAATAAGCAGCTAAGCGCATTCACTACTTAATTACAAAACCAAAGCATGAACTAGCTAAGCAAATTAGCTAAGTAAAGCAGTAAAATAGGAGCTCCAGAGGGAGAAGAGTGCATGCATGCCCGGTTGCCTCGTTCGGAAATCCGTCGCGATGCTCCAACTTGCCTCTGTTTGCAATTGTTCTCAGAACTTTGCACCAAGCTCCAGAAAGCTTCCAACTCACCTTGGGGACCTGTCGGAGGGCTGCCGACCAGTTGTTGGGGTTGAAGACCACTTGCCGACCACTTTTCTTTGCTGAAAACTAGAAAAACTAGTCGGCTAGCTAGTATTACTGGTCGGCAGACCAGTTTTTGCTACCAGACTTCACTTTGCTGCAACAGAGAGCAAGAAAGGGCATGGCAATGTATTTGCAAGATATGTGTGCACGACCACCCTCCCTATCATTTTATAAGCTCAAGGGAGTGTGGTTCTCGACCCTTGGGCCACCAATCACGCATCTTTATGCATGATGACCTAGAAGCCAAATTGCACAATTCAATATAAAATGAATGCACGCATAAACACATAAAGCCTAGAACTCTATCATGTATGATCAAGAGGTCGGTGACAGAGAATTGAGGCACGTTTCATCACTTCAAGTATGAAACGTCCGTCATTCCTCGTGTTTAGACTAACACCCAATCCAAACAACAATGCAACAAATAACATGCAAACATGCAATGCAACTTAAGCATGCAAACACGCAATGCAATGTAACATAGCATACACAATGCCAATGGCATGCATACTCAATGCAAAGCAACAAAATGGCATACACAATGCAAACAACAACATGGCATACTCAATGCAATGTAACAACATGGCATACACAATGCGATGTAAGATGGGCATACTCAATGCAATGATCAACATGGCATACACAATGCAATGTAACATAAGCATGCAAACAACATGCAAACAAACATGCTAAATGGACTTAAACCAAAATGAATAGACCTCAGTCATGCCCAAATCAGTGGCCATAACACCAAAACAAAGGCACAAAATGCAAGGCAAAGCATGCACATGCATTGGCCTATTAACTAGGCCCAAGAGCACAACTCCCAAGAGTGCTCAAGAAGTGATAAACATGGAAGTGTAACAACACTATATGCTCTGAAATAAGGTATGAAATGATGCCAAATCATTCAAACAATACAAGTATAGCATGCGAAGGTCCTTAAGCATTAAAGTTAGCAAAGAGGACTACAAATGGGGCATGCAATACATGGCACAAAAACATGAACCAGCCACAAACAGAGCTCAAGTGGGTCTAAACAAAGACCAAAACATGATAAGATGAGGGCTCAAGGACCTAGGCAAGATGGCATACATGCTAGGCCACAAACAAGGCAACAATGCATGACACTCAAAGGCAATCAAAGATTGAAAGAAATAGGAAAATGGCAGTCCTATATGCTCTAAAATGTCATGTTAAGTGATGCTAAATCATGTACACAACACAAATGAAGCATGCTATGGTACCCAAAGCTTGAAACTCGCATAGGCATTTGTACTACAACTATGCAAAGCATGAAGCATATGTTTAAGGCAACTCAAAACAGTCCTAGAACATGTCAAAATGATACTAAAACATGTATGGAAGGAAGCCAAAACAAGCTAGCATGAAGGGCAAAAGGTATGACATATGCAAGGCCAAAAGGGAGGATTACACTACACCTAATAAGACCATGCATGAGATGGCTTCGCCAACAAAAATCAGAGTTATATCATGGCAAAATAACCCTAAATAAACACTGAAATGATAGCTCACAAGCTTAAGCATGAAGGCATACGCAATGATCCATGTTTAAGGCATAAAGGGCAAACCCTCCAATGCATTGAATAAGTGACAAATGCAAGTGTATGACCACACTACATGCACTGAAATCTCATAACAAATGATGCCAAATCATTCAAATAGGCCAAGCAAAGCATGCTAGTGGACTTGATACACAAAGCTAACAAGCTAGAATGCACTATAGCTATACAAAGCATGGCATGCATGACCAAAACAACACAAATCAGAGCTAGAGCATGCTAAAACATGGACAAAAGCTTCTTAAAGTTAAGCCAAAAGCATGCTAAAATGACATGTTAAAGCATGAGATACATTAGGCTAATTTATGGAAATGCACTACAAGTGCATGGAGCATGCATAGGGCCATTAAACCAAACCTTAACAGAGGTATATCATGTTAAAAAAAACACCAAGAACATCCCGAAATGGACTGAAAACAAGCTAGAAAGACATGCTACTTCATGAAGCATACAAAACTAGTTTGTGAGGATTACACTACAAGTGTATTATGCATGCAAGGGATGATCAAGACAACCAAAAACTGTGGTGTACCATGCTGAAATAACCCCAAATACATGCTAAGAACAAGCCCATACAAGCTTAATAAACATGCTCAAACATAAGGCATATGAAGCAAGTATACAAGACACAAGGAGAGGGGATGACCCTCTTCTATTTGGGACTCCAAAACCAACTTTCCACCACTAAAAATCCTCTGGATTTCAGTGGTAGAAAGGTCATGCAAAGGCTAGAACAAGAGCCAAAAACGATCGATCAAAACAAGGCCTAACAAGGCCTAAGAGGGGGTAGACCGCCCCCAACACAAAAGTGAACTTAAACAAACATGTTAAGGGCTGGAAAATAGAACTTTTTGCAGTTAAGAGTTAAGATTAAATCATCATGCAAATGGGTCTAAAAGCTTAAGCAAAACAAGGGGTTAAAGGGCTAGAAACTCACCCTTGATGAACACCTTCAAGGCTACAACTCCAGCACACTTTTTGAACCAAAACCAGTCCAAAAACTTCAAAAACAACTGCAAGGGACCTCAGCTCCAAGAGTATGGTGTTTGAGTGCATACACAATGCCAATGGCATGCATACTCAATGCAAAGCAACAAAATGGCATACACAATGCAAACAACAACATGGCATACTCAATGCAATGTAACAACATGGCATACACAATGCGATGTAAGATGGGCATACTCAATGCAATGATCAACATGGCATACACAATGCAATGTAACATAAGCATGCAAACAACATGCAAACAAACATGCTAAATGGACTTAAACCAAAATGAATAGACCTCAGTCATGCCCAAATCAGTGGCCATAACACCAAAACAAAGGCACAAAATGCAAGGCAAAGCATGCACATGCATTGGCCTATTAACTAGGCCCAAGAGCACAACTCTCAAGAGTGCTCAAGAAGTGATAAACATGGAAGTGTAACAACACTATATGCTCTGAAATAAGGTATGAAATGATGCCAAATCATTCAAACAATACAAGTATAGCATGCGAAGGTCCTTAAGCATTAAAGCTAGCAAAGAGGACTACAAAGGGGGCATCAATACATGGCACAAAAACATGAACCAGCCACAAACAGAGCTCAAGTAGGTCTAAACAAAGACCAAAACATGCTAACATGAGGGCTCAAGGACCTAGGCAAGATGGCATACATGCTAGGCCACAAACAAGGCAACAATGCATGACACTCAAAGGCAATCAAAGAGTGAAAGAAATAGGAACATGGCAGTCCTATATGCTCTGAAATGTCATGTTAAGTGATGCTAAATCATGTACACAACACAAATGAAGCATGCTATGGTACCCAAAGCTTGAAACTAGCATAGGCATTTGTACTACAACTATGCAAAGCATTAAGCATATGTTTAAGGCAACTCAAAACAGTCCTAGAACATGTCAAAATGATACTAAAACATGTATGGAAGGAAGCCAAAACAAGCTAGCATGAAGGGCATAAGGTATGACATATGTAAGGCCAAAAGGGAGGATTACACTACACCTAATAAGAGCGTGCATGAGATGGCTTTGCCAACAAAAATTAGAGTTATATCATGGAAAAATAACCCCAAATAAACATTGAAATGATAGCTTGCAAGCTTAGGCATGAAGGCATATGCAATGATCCATGTTTAAGGCATAAAGGGCAAACCCTCCAATGCATTGAATAAGTGACAAATGCAAGTGTATGACCACACTACATGCACTGAAATCTCATAACAAATGATGCCAAATCATTCAAACAGGCCAAGCAAAGCATGCTAGTGGACTTGATACACAAAGCTAACAAGCTAGAATGCATTATAGCTATACAAAGCATGGCATGCATGACCAAAACAACACAAATCAAAGCTAGAGCATGCTAAAACATGGACAAAAGGTTGTTAAAGTTAAGCCAAAAGCATGCTAAAATGACATGTTAAAGCATGAGACACATTAGGCTAATTCATGGAAATGCAATTAAACCAAACCTTAACAGAGGTATATCATGTTAAAAAAAACACCAAGAACATGCTGAAATGGACTGAAAACAAGCTAGAAAGACATGCTACTTCATGAAGCATACAAAGCTAGTTTGTGAGGATTACACTACAAGTGTATTATGCATGCAAGGGATGATCAAGACAACCAAAAACTGTGGTGTACCATGCTGAAATAACCCCAAATACATGCTAAGAACAAGCCCATACAAGCTTAATAAACATGCTCAAACATAAGGCATATGAAGCAAGTATACAAGACACAAGGAGAGGGGATGACCCTCTTCTATTTGGGACTCCAAAACCAACTTTCCACCACTAAAAATCCTCTGGATTTTAGTGGTAGAAAGGTCATGCAAAGGCTACAACAAGAGCCTAAAGGGATGGCTCAAAACAAGGCCTAAGAGGGAGTAGATCACCCCCAACACAAAAGTGACCTTAACCAAAAATTTTAAGGACTAAAAAATAGAACTTTTGTAGTTAAGAGTTAAGCTTAAATCAACATTCAAGTAGGGCTAAAAGCTTAAGCAAAAATGGGAGTTTAAAGGGTTAGAAGCTCACCCTTGAAGACCACCTTCAAAACTACAACTCCAGCAGGTTTTCCAAGCTCAAACCAAACCATCAACACCAAAACCAGCTCCTAAGCACCTCAACAACAAAAGGATGGTGTTTGAGTGTGTGTTTGTGTGTTAAAGCATGATAAAATGACACTTTAAGGCACAAAATAAGAACAAGCAAGGAAATATAGATACAAGGGTGTATGTATATCTCAGCCAAGATTTTTTTGAACCTAGAGGAGGGAGGAGGAGGTTCTCTCTTATAGAGAACAAAAGCAAAGCTTGTTGAGCAAGCTTGGGTTCAAAGGCTATCCCTCCATGCACGTGTATAGAGGATGGTTCTAATGCCTTCCACCTGTTACAGTTGGCCTCAAAATATCTCAAAAAAGGTGCTGGAAAGCTACCGACCACTTGAAGTGGTGGGCCATAGGTAGGAGATGGTCTACAGCATGAAAACAATGTAGTGGTGTGGTGGCCGACTAGAAAAGGTGGCCCAAAGACCAAGCAAACCAATTATCAGACTAGAAAACTGGGTGGCAGGAAGAAAAGTGGTCTCCAAGGGGAAAAAATGGTCTCCCACCCTTGTACCACCTTCCAAACAAGGAAAACAAGGTTTTTACCAAAAACAAACCAAAACGGATGCAAGACGAGAGATCGGGAGGCAAAGCGCGCAGCCGAGAGACTCGAAAACTAGTCCACGAGCACCAAAAGTGGTCTCCCAGACCACAGTGTCCCTCTAGGCAGAGGCAACAAGGTGTGGTTCAAAAATCATGCCAAACGGAGAACGTTAAGCAGTCCCGAGACAAGGCGCGCGGCCGAAGGATCTGAAAAATCGAAAACTAGTCTGCAAGCGGGAAAAGTGTTCTATGACCACGAAGAGTGGTCTACGACCACAAAGAGATGGTCTACAAGATCTCTCCCTCCCTCCAGGGAAGAGAAACAAGGCTTGGTCCACAAACCGAGCCAAAGTACAAAGAGTTCAGAGGCCCGAAGGCAAGGTATTCAGCCGAAAACTCCGAAACCTCAGAACGAACACAACATGCACAATCACCGAGTGCTCAATCGATGACGTCTAAGTCTTAAGGTCGGTCAAAAATGAGGTGTCTACCGTTGCCCCTTTTTGACAGAACTCGAAAGTCAAAAAGTGACGGGAGTGAATGTCAAAGCCCAGAGACGACCCATTTTTGACAAGGCCGAAGACTTAGACAAACAAGCAAGATAACAAAGAGATGCGCTCGCAGGCTGGGGCAAGATGCAAATGAAATGCACAATGCCGAACATAACTTATGATCATGCAAAGAAAGCTATAACGAAGCAAATATACACAATAAATGCAACAGTTTAAGCAGGCGAATACGAACCAAACTGCATTTCATGCAGAAAGGATGTAAGAGAATTATACAATTCTCGCTACGTCTCACACGGAGTACATACAATACCGTCTGGTCGCACCAGCTTCAAATGAACCGTACATACAATATCGTCTGGTCGCGCTAGCTTCAAATGAACTGTACATACAATATTGTGCCTGCATAAAAAAGAAACTCAACAGGAACAATATAAATAGCAACATATGTTCAACGTTACATCAAGGTACAAGACAAACGCGTGCATAGATGATGCCGATGGAAATATGCATAGCAATGCAAGTGAAAAGTGCAGGTGCATAACAATGCAACCGAAGTGTGCGTGACAACGCGAGTGAAATGCATGCGCGACAATGCGAATAGAGTGCATGACAATGCGGGTGGAAGGGGTGCATGACAATGCAACCTAAGTGTGACGCATAACAATGTGAGTGGAACATGCGCGACAACGCATGTGAAGAGTGCATAACAATGCAGATGGAAAGGTGCATAATAATGCAAGTAGAGGGATGCGCGACAATGCATGTAAAGTGTGCATGACAATCTAACAAAAGTGTGCATAACAAAGCGACGAGTAGTGTGCATAATAGAGCAACAAGTGGTGGGCATAACAATGCAACCAGACGTGCATAACAATGCAAGAAAAGGGCAACTTCAATAGCATGTTCGAAACAAAATGCTGAATGAAGAAGTATAAGCCTTAAAGGGGGCAATTTAACTGGAACCTCCGATTTACCTCTCGGAAGGGTCACAACATTCAAAAAGGATACACCTTGCTCTTGATGAGTAATGATGAGCCACGCATTGAAGACTTGAATTGAAGTTCCTACGGGGAAATTTCGCGCCGAAAAGTGTAATTTTCTTGTACTTTCTCGAGAGCGGAGGACTCCAATCATCACCAAAACACATAGGGAGAACAATGGAGACTTGGAGACTACCCAGGAGGGATGGCCGACCACCTAGGAAGTTGGCCGACCAGTTGTTGACCACTTAAGTGGTCGGACGACCAAAAAAATTGGCTGGCCGACCAGTTTATGAAAGCAGGGACAGTTTTGTCTTTTTAAGGCCGGATCTTTAAGTGGACAATTCCAAATCACTTTTGCTCACACCTCCAAGGCCAAAATCAACTTCTCTTCCTCCCTAGACCCTTCTCTCTCTCTCAGATCTGCACTTTATACGCGTTTTCCAATGCCTCACGCAAAGTTATTTCACGAAAACTTTCGATTCTCTTCGTTTTAAACCGATTAGAATTTGTTTTCGGAGCTTCTTTCTCCATTTTCACCACTTGAGGTACGTTTGTCTCAAAGTTTAGTACCTTCTCTCGGGCGTTGACTTTTGTTGACTTTTTCTCTTCTCGAGAGTTGACTTTTGTTGACTTTTTGCAATTTTGGCCCATGTCGCTCATTTTTGCATCTTTTTGCAGATTTCTTCAGATGGCCGACGATATTCCATATGGCGGAGGTTCTCCACATGTAGAGGATGAGCCCGACATTATACCGTTGCCTCCGAGGATACAGCCATTTGACCAGGAGAAATACCACCCGCAGGAGCACATCCTGCCTCCTAGCACCTTTCTCCACTTCACCGATTTTGCACGGCGAGCACCCGCAGACCTGCTGCTATAGGAGCCTGAGTCCCACCTATCTCATCACACGCATGAAGTGTGTACTTTACTTTTACATTTCTTGCATATTTCATGCTTTTGCTATGTATTGTATCTGCTCGTTCCGAATACATTCACATACACAGCACTTCACTCATTCTAAACACACAGTTCACGCATAACATAATGTTGACTTGGCACACGGCTCATTTTGGGCACACAGCACATTTGGCACACAGCTCATCTTGGGCATACAGCACATTTGGGCACAACATTCTGCTAATTTGGCATGCAACACATTTGGGCACACAACATTCTGCTAATTTGGCACGCAGCACATCTTGGGCACACAGCACTCTGCTAATTTGGCACGCAGCACATTACACTGCTCGATCTGAACACACAGTTCATAACGTAGCATATTTGTTTAGTCGGCACACGGCTCATAACACTGCTCAATCTGAACACACAGTTCATAACACAGCATATTTGTTTAGTCGGCACACGGCTCATAACACTGCTCAATCTGAACACACAGTTCATAACACAACATTCGATTAAGTTGGCACACAGCTCATAACACTGCTCAATCTGAACACGCAGTTCATAGCACAACATTCTGTTTAATTAGCACACAAGTCATAACACTGCTCAATCTGAACACCCAGTTCATAACACAGCATTCGGTTTAGTTGGCACACAGCTCAATACACTACTCAATCTGAACACGCAGTTCATAACACAGCATTCTGTTGAGTTGGCACACAGCTCATAACACTGCTTAATCTGAACACGCAGTTCATAACACAACATTCTGTTGAGTTGGTACACAGCTCATAACACTGCTCAATCTGAACACGCAGTTCATAACACAGCATTCTGTTGAGTTGGCACACAGCTCATAACACTGCTCAATCTGAACACGTAGTTCATAACACAGCATTCGGTTTAATTTCATAAAATAGCACATCGCTCAATCTGAACACGCAGTTCATAACGCGATATACTTTTCATAACATAGCACATCGCTCAATCTGAACACGCAGTTCATAACATAGCATACTTTTTGTAACATAGCACACCGCTCAATCTGAACACGCAGTTCATAACATGGTATACTTTTTGTAACATAGCACACCGCTCAATCTGAATACGCAGTTCATAACACGGTATACTTTTTATTGTCATAACATAGCACACCGCTCAATCTGAACACGCAGTTCATAACACGGTATACTTTTCATAACATAGCACACCGCTCAATCTGAACACGCAGTTCATAACATAGCATACTTTTTGTAACATAGCACACCGCTCAATCTGAACACGCAGTTCATAACATAGCATACTTTTTGTAACATAGCACACCGCTCAATCTGAACACGCAGTTCATAACATAGCATACTTTTTGTAACATAGCACACCGCTCAATCTGAACACGCAGTTCATAACATAGCATACTTTTTGTAACATAGCACACCGCTCAATCTGAACACGCAGTTCATAACATAGCATACTTTTTGTAACATAGCACACCGCTCAATCTGAACACGCAGTTCATAACATAGCATACTTTTTGTAACATAGCACACCGCTCAATCTGAACACGCAGTTCATAACATAGCATACTTTTTGTAACATAGCACACCGCTCAATCTGAACACGCAGTTCATAACATAGCATACTTTTTGTAACATAGCACACCGCTCAATCTGAACACGCAGTTCATAACATAGCATACTTTTTGTAACATAGCACACCGCTCAATCTGAACACGCAGTTCATAACATAGCATACTTTTTGTAACATAGCACACCGCTCAATCTGAACACGCAGTTCATAACATAGCATACTTTTTGTAACATAGCACACCGCTCAATCTGAACACGCAGTTCATAACATAGCATACTTTTTGTAACATAGCACACCGCTCAATCTGAACACGCAGTTCATAACACGGTATACTTTTTATTGTCATAACATAGCACACCGCTCAATCTGAACACGCAGTTCATAACGCAGGGTTTTGTTTACTTTGCACTCGGCTCATAACACTGCTCAATCTGAACACACGGCTCATAACACAGTATTCTTTTGATTTTGAACACACGGCTCATAACACAACACTGCTCAATCTGAACACACGGCTCATAACACAGCATTCTATTTACTTTTGAATTGAAGACATCTGTTCATTCTACATGTAGGTATCGTCCCGTTTCACCCGGGGGTACGGATCGATTATTGCAAGGGTGTGGTATATGGAGCGCCCAGATGCAGTTCGACACATCGTTGATGAGGCAGGATTTGGCCCGTTTTTTATGGGGTTGTCGCGTCATCCAGCGAGCAGGACCCTTTTGGGCGCACTTGTGGAGAGATGGTGGGACACCACCAACTCCTTCCATTTTTTTCCACCTGGGACATGACGATGACCCCGTATGACTTTTCCATACTAACGGGCCTTGACGTAGCAGGCCGGCCGATCCCATACGATACCGATATAGGTGAGTGGGAGGCGACTTAGACGTATCTACTTGGAGCCCATTCGCCGACCAACAGATCATCAGACAGGGTCCGGTACACCTAGTTTGCAGAGTAGCACAGGTGGACTACGCCCGAGACTATTGAGGCCATACAGCAGTATGCCCGGGGATTTTTGATGTTCCTCCTCGGGACCACTCTGTTCTCCGACAGGGGGAACGCGGTCGGGCTTTATCTTCTCAGTGCTCTGGTAGACCTATCATAGGTCCGACATTTTGATTCGGGCGGCGCTGGCCTCGCTACCCTTTATTGCTATATGGGCGCGACCTCCCGAGAGCGGGGGACCATAGTAGGTGGCTACTAGCGAGCCTGGGAGGTACATTCTGCCCTCTTAATTTTCATTTCTGCTTTTCATTATCTATACACGGCGCACTGCATACATTGCACACATTACATTCTGTACTCTGCATTCTACGCTCAGCATTTTGCATTCTGCATTTTGCACTCAGCATTCTGCATTCTGTATATTCTGTATTCACATTTTGCACTCAGCATTCTGTATTTTCTATACATTCTGTACTCATTACCACTATCTTGCTTTTCACAACTATGGGTTTACGCCTACTTCCCGACACTTGCCCCTAACCTAGAGGTTGAGGCACCGCTTGAGATACCGTACTCACACAGATTCGATGGTCGGTGCAGGTCTAGGCCCCGGGAGACTCTGCCATATCTGAGGCAGTATTTTGACACTGTGCGAGCGACAAAGGTAATCCAGAACTCTCCGTTCTTCATGGTTTCAGTTTTGATTTATCTTGCATATTTATGACATCTAATCAGTTTATGCACTTGTTATCCATAGATCACATGGCAGCCTTGGCTAGAGATGCCCGGGTATGCTTGGTTCCAGTTCGCCAAGGCATGGGGCGCCTCCCGATATAGGGTTTTGTTTGAGGGACCAATCGGTAGAGCCTGGTTTCTCGGAGATCGCTTCATGCGTCAGACGATGGGCAATCCCGCTCAGGAGATCCCCTCACCGCCTCCACTGGACATGCGGTCCACAAGGAGCCTCACTCCCCGGAAGGTTGACGACATTATGTTGGGTGTCGACGCAGTTCGTTTCCTGGAGGATGGGGAGTACGCGACATACCGCCATACATACTTGATGCCTCCTCTGACAGGTGTCCGTACTCCTACGAGGAGGGTTGCTGATATACCGTCATCGAGTCGCGCTCGAGCTACAGACGTCCCTTCGACTAGCAGGGCCGGCACATTGAGGGATGGGGCTAGAGGGATGCCCTCGACTTGCCAGTATGCTGGGTGGCCAGATCTTCCGACCGAGCTGACGGGCTGGCAGTATAGGACATCTTACCTAATTCCTCTGGAGCCTCCATTACCCGATCATCGATACGTCAGTGACCCTGACTCACCACCGGTATGCTTCACAGTTTTCACTTATCACTAAGATATTTAGACATTCATTTATTCACTGATGACTTGAACTTGCATCTGCAGCCTCCCAGAGAGTATACTAAGGGGTTGTTCGGAGTGGTGGCTTCACTCGAGAGCATGGTCTTGCGGAGGGAGACGCTGTTGTACGCCTCCGGCATTCCGGTACTTTTCAATTTCCTTGCATTTATCATACTTCTGATGACATATGGAAACTGAACATTTCACTATATTGATTCCCTGCATGTGTAGAGCACATTTGACACATCACATTCACATACTATATCTGCATGCACTCACTCCATGCATCATTCTTGCATCTGATATCTAATATACATACTCTAGCTGATGTATTCAAAACTTCATTTTCAGGTCACATCACTGCAAGCAGGGCCATCCAGGCCTTCTCGATCAGTTGGGAGAGGGGTCTCGACTCGCTGCCGGGGGAGACGTAGAGCACCTGTCAGATATGACGAGGAGTCCAGCGATGAGGAGGAGTCAGCGCATCCGCTGTCAGAGACATCTGTAGGTAGGGATGACAACTCTGGTTCCGGTTCTGAGGACGGAGGTGGTGCCGAGGAGAATTCCGAGGATGGTGACTCCGATTCAGACAGGGGTGCCGGCGGCGGTGGTGCAGAGGCTGCTCAGCCGAAGAGGGTGAAGAAGGCCTCTCGGCCTTAAGCCACATAGCACCGATGCAGATGTTCTTGCTTTATTTTTCTTTTTTACATGTAGTTGTAGCACATTGTACAACTTAGGTAGTTTTATTTTCTTCAAAACTTGTACCCTGTTGTAAAATGTTGTAAAAAGAAGCTATGATGGAATGAAAACAACTTTTTGTTCAAAAAGTGTTGTGTTTGTATTCTAAGCATCGCATCGCACCATTTTGCACAAAAATGAGATTGAATGCAAATTGAACATCGTGTGTTGCCAGGTCAGGTAGTGAACCAACACAACAGGCTAAACAACTTAACTCAATACGCAACAACAAAACTTAATGAGTTTACAACTAGATAATCAAAGAACAACAACTCGATAACCAAAACTTAACAACTCGATAAGCAAATGCATTTTGGAGAAACAAAGCGACGGAACTCATCCGAAACAGAGATAAACTCAGACCTTCAGTACTCTTGGCACACAGGAAAACTAGAGACTCTCTTCTGGAGACAAGGAAAAGGCTGTATACCACTTTTGCTCATGGTCAACCACCAAAAGTGGCTGGCCGAGGGACCTCCAGTTTTGTGACACTTGTCCTCCAAATAGTGCCTTATCCTTCATAAAGTTCCAGCTTCGTGGTTCCTTCATTCTAACTCAGTTTTGCACCAAAATAGAGGCATTCCTCGTCCAAAATCTCACAAATTGGATTGCTACCTTGGATGGCTCGGAAAAGATAAATTTCTGGGGCTTCGGCATAAATGCACTATTTACGTTGAGTCGCACCCCGCTGCGTTTTCTGTTCCTTCATGCCGTGACAAGGTTTTGGAATCCGGTAACACATGTCTTTAGCTTTGGTGGACAAGAAATGTGCCCGACTTTCGAAGACTTCCAACCTTTGATGGAGTCCGAGCGCGAGGAAGTGATTTTGCCACAATTCCGCTTTGGCCACATCCAAGCCTTAGGACGGATGTGTGTGCTTACTATGCATGACGCTCGGTCTTTGATCCGGGATGGAGCATTGGACATCCCCAGCTTGGTTCATCGGTTTTCTGATGCCGGTGACCGCGGCGATCATCACTGGCAGGGTTTCTGGCGACATGCGTTTTGCTTGTGCATGCTGTCTCATTTCTTACTTGCCTCAGGCTCTGGAGGATCTAGTGTTCGTCTGATTGAGGTTGCCCAGGGCTTAAGAGAGGGCAAGAGCTGTATCACCATAACACTAGCTGAGACATTGATGGGCTTAGATGCTTTTCATTGCCGAGAGACGACTAGATTCGCTGGGAGTCCACTACTGCTGCAAGTAATGTTTCCCACCCTATCTCACATATATTTCTCACATCACTCGGCCCTCAGGCTCAGTTTTTCTCTGAAAATCCTTTTTCTCACTTTTCTCTCAACGTACACCTCTCTATTCTTTAATCTCTCATTTTTCATCCTTCCCCGGGTATGGTTGATGGATAAGTTGAAGGTTGTGGACTCATGCCCAGCATATTTAGCTAGCGGCTATTTCTTCCGGCGACGTCTACTCGATGCCCCTGATGAGGGTTGGTGGTGCAACTGGATGTGCAGTTTGTTTGCAGACTGCATTGCTTGGCGCTGCCCTTAGCTCAATCTACCGGCGATGAGTTACAATATGTCTCGCCAGCCCGGGATTCAGTTAATTGGCCTAACATAATGTGTCTTTTACTTCCCATTCCGATTCCGGTGTCAGTTTGGATATGATCAGACTTGCTCAGTAGAGGGGATAGAGTACCCTGCTGCATTTCCAGTCCGAGGCGCATAGGTAGCTCGGTATGCCACAACCTGGAGGACTAGAGAGCTTCTGGCCCCCGCTCACACTTTCAGTTGCACCCTCTCTGATGAGTGCATAGCTTGGCTTGATGAGGAGGCACAGGTTGGGCCTACTTTGATATCAGAGGCTTCGACCAGCTCTAGGAGGGGGCGCAGGAACACCTGACTTATTTATGCCTCGGATTTATTGCTTTATCAGTACTTTCAAGTTTTCTTTATGAATGTAATAAAAAGTAACTTCAATTTGTATTCAAGAGTAGGAGAACTCTGTATTGAAATCAATAAAATTGAAGGTTGTGGGTATTGAAAATTTTCCGTTTGGTCCAAAAATGGTCTAAGTTGTAAAAAGATTAATTTGAGCAAAATCAACTTTTATTAAAACTTTTCAAAACCATTTTCGATATGGATCAGAACTATACACACCTGAGATCTATCACTGAGATGTACAACCCCGGATTCCATCAACTGGAAAGTTGCCCCTAGTCTGAATAGCACTGCACTGGAGATCACAACCGAGCTCTTGAATGCAGAAAAGACGAAGATGACCAACATGATCACACGGACAAAGTTGATCGGGGAAGTGTTTATGGCTGCACTTCAGAATGAAGTTGCCTACGTATCCCAAATATAGGAATCAAGCCTTACGTAGTTCGGCTTAGGTTCACTCGTGTATTAACACTCTCCTTTTGTGCTCTAACTTTTGCCAAGGCCGCCCTTTCTGGGTTTTTAACTTTGCGAGCTCAGTTTTTATTATTTCAAATTTTTCATACTCTAACTTTTGCCTAGGTCGCCCTTTCGGGTTTTCGGCCTAGTGAGCCACTTAGGGAAAGTATTTCTTCAACTTGTCCATGTTGATCGGTTGGGAGAACTCTAGGCTATCTAGGTCCATCAGAACGATAGCTCCACCCGACCAGATAGACTTGATAATGTAAGGGCCAGTCCAATTGGGTTTGAACTTGCCCCTAGGGTCGTGGATAGGAGCTCGGTTGTCTTTGAGCACAAGATCCCTATCCTTCAAATTCCTGGACTTAACCTTCTTGTTGAAAGCCCTGGCAATTCTTCGTTGATAACCCTGAACATGATACAGTGCTTTCAGCCTTCTCTTGTCAAACATCATAAGTTTTTTGAACCTGCTTTGCTGCCAATCTACCTCAGCTATCTAATACTCAGCCAATACCCGTAATGACGAAACCTCAACCTCGATAGGTAAAACAGCCTCCATCCTATAAACCAAGGAATACGGAGTCGCCCCAGTAAAAGTTCGAATTGAAGTTCGGTAGCCCCACAGAGCAAATGGCAGTTTATCTGGCCAGTCCTAGTAGGTTTCCACCATCTTCTGCAGAATGTGCTTGATGTTCTTGTTGGCAGCCTTAACAGCTCTATTGGTTTGCGGCCGATATGAGATGACTTATGAAAAGCCACGTTGTACTTCTCCAACAAGTCGACCACCTCCTTCTTGAAGTGGGAACCATTATCTGAAATAATATCGTTCGAGACCCCGTAGCGACAGATGATGTTGTTTCTGATGAACTTAGCGACATGCGAAGCCTTCAACACCACGTAAGATTGGGCCTCAACCCACTTCGTGAAGTAGTCTATCGCTACCAGAATGTACTCATGTCCATTAGACCCTTTTGGAGTGACAGCCCCAATTATATCAATCCCTCAAACTGAAAATGGCCATGGCAAAGTCATGTTGTACAGCTTCGACGGCGGAATGTTCATGCGATTTGCATGGATCTGACATTTGTGGCATCGTCGGACAAAGCCAATACAATCCTCCTCCATGGTGGACCAGTAATAACCCTGTCTAAGGATTTTCCAGGCTAGCATCACCCCGTTCATGTGCGCTACGCACTCTCCTCCATGGATGGCCACCATTAGGTGCTTGGATTCTTCAGCATCAACACACAGCTTATGCATCCTGAGATGACTCCTCTTGTATAGTTTACCCCCGCAGACGATGAACTGAGCAGCCATTCTTCGAATTGCCCTCTTATCTTTGGCATTTGCCCCTGGTGGAAACGCTTCCTTCTCCAAGAAGTTCCAAACGTCGTAATACCAAGGATTCTCATCTTACACCTCATCTATGGGAGCAATCAGCTTGTAGGCTGGTACAAATTTCTATTCAATAATGATCGGACGCATCCGGACTTTGAAAGGGATGTCTATTATAGAAGATAGAGTTGCTAATGAATCCGCGAACCTGTTGTTCTCTCTTAACAGATGGGCGAAATTCAGTTTCTCAAACCGAGGAATCAGAACGTCCAAGGCCTAGTGATAGATTTTCATCTTTTCTTCTTTAACTTTCCAATCTCCTTTAGCTTGAGATACAACAAGATTTGAGTCCCCGATAACGTCCAACCGTTTTGCCCCTAGTTCTAGGGCGGCTTCTAGTCCAGCAATACATGCCTCATACTTTGTCTCATTGTTCGATACTTTGAATCGGAGTTTGAATGCTAGAGGTATGCAGGAATTGTCGGGCGCTATCAGCAACACCCTTATCCCATACCCATATTGGTTTGACGCTCTGTCAAAGTACATCGTCCAAGTTTCTTCTTTGACATGCAGAATGGCCTCGTCTGGGAACAGGTACTCAACTGCTTCATCCTCTTCAACTGGGTGATCGGCTAGGAACTCTGCTACCACTCTCCCTTTTTTATTGACTTGCGCGTCACGTACTTCAGATCGAATTTAGAAAGCAGAAGCAACCAACGGGCTAGCCTACCCGTAAGTGCCAATTTCTTGAAGAGATATTTGATCGGATCTAATCTCGAAACCAATATTACAGAGTGAGCTAACAGGTAGTGCCACAGCTTCCTGGTAGCCCATACCAAGGCCAGACAAGCCTTCTCCAGCAGAGTGTAGCAGGTCTCGTAATCCAGCATTTTCTTGCTCAGATTGTAGATAGCCTTCTCCACTTTGTCCTCAGACTCCTGTGCAAGCATGCAACCCATTGTAGTTTCAGTCACTGAAAGGTACAGAATCAATGGTTTCCCCGGCTCAAGCGGTAACAACACATGTGGGTTCTATAAATATTGCTTGATCTGTTCAAAAGCAGCTTGGCATCGGCCGTCCCATTGGAACTTCTTTCCTTTCTTCAGGAGAGCAAAGAGTGGTTCACAAGTCAAGGTTAATTTAGCAATAAACCATCTTATGAATTGCACTTTACCCAGAAAGCCTCGCACCTCATTTTCAGTCCTTGGGGGTGGCATTTCTAAGATGGCCTTGATTTTGGAAGGATCGACCTCGATACCTCTTTGTGTGATCAAGAACCCCAACATTTTTCCTACTGTAACACCAAACGTACATTTTTGAGGATTCAGCCGCAACCGATACTCTCTGATCCGTTGGAAGAATTTTTGCAAGGCGGTGTAGTGGCCCTTTCTTTCCTTAGACTTGACAATCATGTTGTCCACATACACCTCAACCTCTTAATGGATCATGTCATGCAATATTGTGGTCGCAGCCCGTTGATATGTAGCTCCAGCATTCTTCAGCCCAAACGGCATCACCCTATAACAATAGGTTCCCCACGGGGTGGTAAAAGCAGTCTTCTTTCGATCTTCGGGTGCCATCAATATCTGATTGTAGCCTGAAAACCCATCCATGAACGAGAGTAGCGCATGCCCAACAGTGAAGTCCACTAATTCATCGATATACGGCAAAGGAAAGTCACCCTTCGAACTGGCTTTGTTCAAATCCCTAAAGTCTACACATACCCGAATTCTGCCGTCCTTCTTCGGCACTGGAACTATATTGGCCAACCAAGTTGGGTATTCAGATACCAGCGGGAACCCTGCGTCAATTTGCTTGGTGACCTCCTCTTTGATTTTGAGAGCCTAGTTGGGCAGATCCTTCTGAGCTTCTGCTTAATAGGTCGGGCCTCTGGATCAAGAAGGATCTGGTGCTGTACAATCTCAAGATCAATTCCAGGCATGCCTTCGTAGGACCACACGAAAACATCTTTGAAATCTTTTAACAAAGTGACTAAGCGCTCGCGTTCCTCCGTAGACAACATAGACCCGATCTGGACCTGCCGCGGGTCCTTCTTAGTACCAACATTAATTTGGGTGATTTCATCAACCAAGGGTTTAACAAACCTCTCATGCTCTTGATCAGGCAAATATTGCAAAACCGGAGGAATTTCTTCCTCGTCGTTTTTATCAAAATTTTGAAAATCCTGATTAATGCAATAAATTAAGGGCACAGAAAAGTACTCGAAGGCCATAGCCGCACAATTCTCATTAATCACTTCTAAGTCACCTGATTCCTCTGTTACAACAAACTCAAAGGAAAAAGAAAAAGACGACCTAGACAAGACTGTGGCATTCGGATTGTCACCCCTAAGAATACCAGACTCAGACTCAAACGAGCTAGAACCTGATTCCGACTCACTAGACACAGTGGAATCAGATTCCAGCTCATTACCTGACCCGGTGCTGCTCGATAAGAAGCCCTCCTCGTATTGCCAGACGAGGGAGGGCGCGATGGATGCATCTAGAATGTTTGAAGATGGGCTCGCAACCGTTTTATTCCCAATCATGGACACTGAGAGGTCATCCCCCAAGCACTCTTGTACGATCTGAGGATCTGAGAGTAGACAAGCCAGCGCTACCCCCATTTCAATCTCTGTTCCCTCGGAATCCTTCTCCTTGCACTGTTCAGCCTCAGCTGGTAGGTCTGTTTGCTCCTCGGCAACATCATCCCCGGACAATTGCAAGTCGAAGAGGATCTCAAATCTCGGCAAGCGCCGCCTCTCTGCGTTTAGCCATGGCTCTGGGAAGCCGCAGAATGGGAAGTCCTCCCCTTCCCAGACAAAGCGTCCATTCAAAGTACCCCAGATAGGACAGTGCATCAACTCAAAATGCTTCTCGGTCTACTTAGCTCTGGCTCCTTCGGCCATTTCTTTGCCTTTCCTCACCCAGTCCTCTTTGGTAGGCAGATAACCTAAACCAAAGGTATGCGGGTTGTGCGGCACTTCGGCCGATACAGTAATGCCCTTCCAGCTACTTTTTTCTAGTCCCATCCCAGGGATGTGCTGAAGCTTGTTTATGAGGTACACAGACTGTACGCTGACATATAACCCCTCATCAATAGCCAAGATGTTCTGTACGACCCGGACCTCAGCTAGGGTAAATCCTGATAGGAACACATCCTCCGTGCCATGCTCGATTTCCAAAACCGGTGTAGACACCTCTGGCGGCGGATGGATTGACGAATTCCCAAAAACTATAGCCACCCCATTCCCGTGGGGGTATTTCAACATTTGATGTAGAATGGAAGAGAACGCCTTCACCTGATGCAGCCACGGCCGCCCTAGGAGTAGATTAAAGGTTGCGGGAACGTCCAAGAGATGAAAGTCAATATCCTATTGTCCTAGACCAACCTGAGTCCGAATCTGCACAGTCCCCATCACCTCTCTGCTGGTATTGTCATATGCCCTTATCACTTGGGCAGTAGGCACAAAATCTGTGGGCTTCAACCAGATAGCATATGCCGTCCTCAATGGGCGCACGTTGATAGCAGATCCTGTGCCAACAAGGACCACCGGTATCCATTTGTCTCTACACTCGACAGAGATGTAGAGTGGTTTGTTGTGATTCGCGCCCTCAAGCGGCACTTCCTTGTCAGTGAAGGTCAACGTCGAAGAAGCTCCTCCCGAAAAAACCAGCCCTACCAACTGTTCAGGCGTGGTGTTGATTGAAAGTTTGGCCTTGTCCATCATAGAAAGGACAGCCTGTCTATGAACTCTTGAGGCTATAAGCAGTCCCCAGATGGAGATGTCTGCTTGTATCTTCTTAAGCTATTTTAGTACAGCCTCCTCTTCGAGCAGTTTTTCTTTCTGCTTCTCCACTTCTTTGTCCTTTTCGGACACCTCTGGTTGATCCAAGTGTGAGGGCTTAAAGTACCGCCCACTTCTGGTCATGTGGTCCACCTCTCCCACATACCAAGTATCATCCGGTTGGCTTTTCTCCCAATCTTCATCGGTGTGGGCAAGACGTAGGTCATCGTCTTCCCACCACATACCATCGGCGACTGACAGACACCTGTCCAGTTCCGTTGCAACTGCTTCTGTGCACACAGCACATTTTGTTCTTGTGCTCACAGCACATTCCGTCCACGCAGGGGCTTTGGCCTTTCTAGCCCTCTCCTGATCTTCGATCTTTTCCTGTTCAAACTACTTCAGTGTAGCCTGTTGTTGAGAATCTTCCATACTCAAACAGCCCGTGTTCTGAGCAAAATTCTTAACACTGGTGCTCTCCGGCAGTTGCTCCTGATTTCTGGCCATTCTGGCCACTGCTGAAGTTCCCGTCTTTGGCAGTCCCTATTCTGGCTGAGGCTGCTCAACAGCATCTGGCTCGTCACTGAGCCATTTGGTAGCTTCTGCCAACCTATCCAAATCAAACCAGTTGACAGTCACGTCTCCCGAATTCTGTTCATTAAAGAATTGCAGATTCGCGATATCCTCCTCCAGCTCTGGCAGGTCATCTAGCCCTTGATTTGGTCCATCTTCCCAAACCACGTAGACCTCTGCCCCAACCGGTAGCCTGACCCTCGGCCTAACCTGATCTGTTGGCGTGATGTAACCACTCGGGTTGTACATAAAGCTCGCAGACTCCTCCGGCTCTGACTCATCATTCCCATCTACCCCTACAATCGACCTAATTCTATCTTTGATAGTCACCACCACCGGTTCTAGTCGGGTTTGGGAGATGTCCAACACACACAAGTTCGTGTTGTCTGGAATGAACACCTCTGGCTTCGGTAGGTGGGAAGGTGTGATGTATGTGCTCGGGTCATATGGAATGACTGAGGTTTGGATAGGTTCATACGTTTGGGAGGTAGAGCTTGGTTATGTGGTGGGAGTGGGTTGGTGGTGACATTCGGCTTCTCCGGAGGCACGATCACCCTATTGTCAATGACATCTTGAATCTCGTGACGCAATTTATAGCACTGGTAGGTGTCATGACCATGTTGTTGGTGAAAGGCACAGTACTTTGCCGGGTTATAGGTTGGTGGGAGATTACTTGGAAAGGGCCGCTGCTCTAGGGGCTTCAAGTGCCCTTTCTTGATCAAAACCCCCAAAGCTTTGGATAGAGACATATACAGCGAGGTAAAGGTTCTCTGGCCTCGGGGTGGAAATTTGGCTGCATGCAAGCTACTTCCAGACGCACTGGTGAATGGTGTAGCTGTAAGGGTTTTTAGGGTGGTGGTGGTGACCATGCCCACATTTGAAGTCCTGGCACCTGCAACACTACTTGTACCTGCATTCGTACTGCAGTTGAATGCCCTCTTGGGCTACTCTCTCTCATGGTCAATCAGACCCTGTTTCATGATGTCCTCGATCTGCATCCCAATCTCATATAGATCCGCAAAGGTGGGAAGGGGGAGGACGATCATCTTTTGTATAAGCTTGGGCTGGAGGTTGTGCACAACCATCCGTATCTGATCTTCGTCAACTGGCCTGATGGTCATCATCGAGGCTTTGGCCCTCCAATGGTTTACGAAGTCGGAGAAGCTCTCATTTGGCTCCTGTCTAGTCGTCTCGAGATCACGGGTTGTGACCTCAATCTGTGTGCTGTAGGAGTATTGAGCTATAAAGGCCTCATCCATCTCCTCCCAGCTTCTCTTAACAGAGTCCTCCAGCTTTGCATACCAAATAGCCGCAACACCCGACAGGGTCCGGCCGAAAAGGGAAAGCTTCTGCAATCTGGAGAGGCCCATCGGCCTTAGGATATCCGAGAACATCCACAAGCGTACCATAGGATCCCCAGACCCGTCAAAGCGGTCTATGTGCGGCATTTTAAATCGGTCTGGCAGAGTCACGGCCGAGTCGGTGTGTCCAACCTCTATATCAGGAATGGATTTCACGCCATGAGCCTTCTTGAATAACTTTTCTATCTTGCTCACTTTTAGCGCTATTGGATCCAACTCGAACTCAAATGGTGTATCCACTAGGTTAGTCGGCACTTTGGATAACTGAGGTAGGATTGGGGACGGAGCTGGCCCCGTTAGAACGTCCGTATTTTCCTGGACGTTTGTGGTCTCCCCAAGTGTTGGAACTCTTTGTGGGGGAGGAGTTGGGTGCGAAGCAGATGCTTCGGCTTGCCGTGATTGGTTCTGTTATTAGAGTCTGACAATCAGCTCTGTTTGTTGGGCCACAACCTCATCTTGGCGCGGCCAACTCTGTTTGGCGGGCAGCATCCCACTGCATGGCTTGCAAAGTTTCTTGGAGCTGACGCATCATCTCTTCCATGCTTGCCATAACGTACTGATCTATCTGAACAACCAGTATATCTGTCTCTGCAGTAGAAACTGAAATCTCAACCCGACTATTCAAGGACCATTCATCTGGCAACTGCTGTACCGATGCACTGCACCTAGTTGACCTCCGTCTAGCAACCGGGGGTAAAGAAAGAAACACTGCTTGTCCATCTGTCAGATCCTCAGATCGATGAAGTCTTCGACCTCTAACCCAGAGAGCTTGGGGAATATTTGCCTGGTCAGATGCAATTTTGCTAAACTACCTTGCAAAAAGATAAATAAAGCATAATAAGGAAACAATAAGTAGAAAAACGGACAGCATAACGGCTTAAATTAAGACAACACACAGTTGGCATTTGTAAGCCGAATATACTGTTCTCAAACATTGATCACTGTTCCCAAATCACTGCCCCAAATCTGATACCCTCAGGTAAAACTGATTCCTCAAATAATGATGACCGCAGGCCTGATACCCAGACATGCAAACTGATACATGCATTCCTGTAGAGACGCACTCTAAAAGCACATAGCAAGCAAATGAGAGCCAAAACACCCCTAGGGAGGAAGAGGGTTTCCCTGTCCTATTTTGTCAGGAGCTAGGGTTTCACTACGCACGTAGCGGTTTCAAACAACCTATAATCAGGTAAGCAAACTGTCCTAGCCTGGAATGGTCACTACGGATTCCGATATGCAACTAGGTCGAATGGTCAAAATGGGTGCCTCGGTAACAACCGAGGTTTGTGTTCCCATCGTGGTAGAGCCTGCAGCTAGTCAACCTTATGGCACGCAACCTCAGACAAATCGTTCAGGAATAGCAGACGGCAAACACGGTGTCTTAGGCACACCAATGCAAATGTAATGCAAAAAAACACATAAGTGTAGTCAAAACAAGATATTAGGAGTTCAAGTCAAGTTCTCTAAGTCCCTAGCAGCGTCGCCAGAAACAGTAGACCGCCCGGAACTCCGCTCCGCGCGCGAGGGCTCGAATCATTGTTCTTAGCTATTATAATTCGGACTCGTGTCGCGATTCTGAATCTAATCTCACAAAGTGCAATGTGAGACCGATAAATCACCAAAGAGTCCAAATCCGGCAAATCGTTTTGGAAAATTGATTTTAATAAAGAAGTGCCAAACATGGACTGCTTTGCTAGATATAGAGTCGCCACC
>NW_021025128.1:2127130-2140514 GCF_004153795.1 Camellia sinensis | reverse complement strand
TTAAATGTTTTATTTTGGAAATTTAGGAAACCCTTGACTGTTCCTAAGCCATATGTCCGTCATCACCAAAGTTACCTCGGCTCGGAACTTGTGTACGAGAGGGGAAGGTCAGCAATGAGCACCCCCTCTCGCCCGATCAAAGGATCGGCCTTTACTAACAAAAAATGTTGTTTTTGAAAAACTACATGTGTTCTTATTCCGGTTAATTAACCTGAATTACTAGTTGATGCGCACAACAACAAGTATAGACAAGCCTGGAACAAAACATTTCATGTTCGTTTGTTGAAACAATTGAGTTTGCCACTTTGCAGTAGGTTAAGTCGGGATTTTGCCACCTCAAGTGGGCTTTAGAAAACATGATTTGCCACTCTCAAGTGGCTTAAAAATCCATATTTGATAAATTGTCCCAATTCAAGCAATGAAGCCTTCATCTCAGGCATTTCATGCAGTTAACCGTAAGCAGTAGCCTCATGGCAAGCATGCTAACAAGGCAACATACACATGTCATGCCAGTAGCAAAAGCGTAAACACTCACAGTGCTACGTCCGAGCCAAAATAGAAGCTAGTTAGTAATCAATGCATGATCCTGGCATGTTCAAGAATGCCTAATGCAACACATGCAAAATGCAAACTAGGAAGGCTCGGCATTCTTAAGATGTTATGTGAAGGCAACTTGATACATGTATTCAAGTAAATGTATTGAAATACCAATGCAGTTTTGTATGATGCACCGAGCGCCGGTGCCCATTTGCCCAATGCAGATGAAAATGGGTGCAAACATGCAGAAGCATAAGGATGCTAATTGAAACATGCCCTAAAATAACCATCGTAAGCGGTTAAGTAGAAAGGGGAAAGAAAATGGGGGTTGGAAGACAATGCATCGGCACACACACACGCTTATTATAGGTTATGCCCTCTCGACGAAGGTCCGAATAAATAAACTAACTAGCCTACGCTAAGCTAATTAATATTAACACAACGATTTAAACAAAATAGCTACACTAAGATAGTTGAGTATTACACAAACAAAATTCAAATGATTAAATTACACGAACTAATCATGAATACTGAAATGGCCTCGTTGGCGATTGAAGAGATGCATGCGGCCTCGGCTTCGTCGGTAATCCACTACCGTGCCTCGTGTCTGCCTCTGTTTGCCACACTTCTGGACTTCTGAAAAATTATTGTCAACTTTCCAAGGTACTTCTGACCCCACCCAATTAGAACACTCTGAGAGGTGGATTGGCAAGAGCAATGGCATGACGGCCATGTGGTAATAGTCATCGGCCAAATTTTCAAGGCTATCAGCACAATTTGATAGCCAATCAAGCCATACTAAGTGGTCGAGCGGCCACGTGCTTCCTGCAAATTCCTCCATTTTGCTGCAACAGAGCCACTAACATAGTGCATGGCAGTGTTATATTGCAAGAAAATGTGTGTGCAACCACACTCCTTATCATGTCTAAAGGTCAACAGAATGTAGTGCTCGGCTCTCGAGCCATCAATCACGCATTCTCAATTTGCATGATGGCCCAAAGAGGCCGAGCTTACACAAGATTAAATGGCAAATGAATGCCACAAAAACACATAAATGCCTTAACCTCTATCATGCATGATCAAGAGGGTCGGCGACCGAGAATTGAGGCACATTCATCACTTGAAGTATTAAACGAGCACCCTATTTACTTAGAGGTCTTGTATGGATAACACATCTTTCCAAAACCAATGAATCAGAGCACAAGATGCAACATCCAAAATGCAGCAACCAAGTGGATGGGGATGGATTTGGAAATAACATCTTCGGATCTTGGGAGACGCTAGTGATCCATCAGCTAGTCAACCTGAAAAGATACAAGCACTCCGGTCGGTTGGATTGCCGGAAATAGCACTCTACGGACAAAGTTAGTTCAGACACTCAGGATAGCTTACTTTCTAAGTCCTTTGTGAAGGTGATTCTTACATACCTTTCTATAAACCGTTTGTCCTGCATTATACATATTTTCTTGATCCTCGAGGTCAAGCGCCACTTTTTAAATCATTTAGTCCTTCTTATTCGGCCTTAAAAGTACTATACTCTTATAATTCTTGCAATATATTCTATTCGGCTCCCCGCTCTCGTAGGAATAATAAGCCCGACATCCCATATAGAATGAGTGGGCGCACACACACCTCATTGAATGTGGTTCCAAAACAACTGAAATATCTATATGTTCACCCCACCAAACAAATAAAATATTTCAGGCCCACTACATATAAGCATGAAAACACGCAAATCAACCACACATTTGACGGAAAGTTAATCGAACTGACATAAGATCTACTACATCGATCCAGGAGACAGATTATGAAAATAGGTTAAGCAATCTCTCTGCTTTGGCCACATTTTGTGCTATTTTTGGTGAGCTTCGGGACCACCTTGTTTGGCCCTTCTCACCACTGAAATCTTGAGGGATTTCAGTGGTGAGGATGGTGGTTTAGGGTCCTAAGAAGGAGAGGGTCACCCCCTCTCCTTGTTGTCCTTAAAAAGGGCCATTTTTGCCTCATGTGTGAGCACCTAGTTTAGGTCCATGTTGGCCATGCCTTAACTGTTATTTGGTAATATTTTGCCATATATTACCTCTATTTCATGTTGGTTTAGACACACCTTTTATGCCTTGCATACATGTCTTGTAATGCCATCATTTTGCCTTAACATGTACTTAACATGTAGATTACCATGCTCGCTTGTTTTGGCCAAGCTTTGTGAAGCTTTTAGGCTTGTTTTTCCATGCTTAAGGTCTGATGTAGGTTGTCTTAGCCATGCTTCGTATAGTCCCTTTGCATTTTAGCTTGTTGGCTTTAAGTGTATGAACCATGAGCATACATTACTTGCGTCATTTTTAGTGGTTTAGCACCACTTATCACGTCATTTCAGTCCACTTAACATGCTCGCATGCTTGCATTTAATGCTCCTTTGATGCTTTAAGAGGTTGTGTTGTACACTCCATGTTTAAGCACTTGTGCATGCCTCCATGTGTAGATCATTTAGATGCCATCTAAGTGGTTTTTGGGGCTTGCCTTAACATGATTTGGGACTGATTTGATTCATTTTGATCATTTGCTTCATATGTCACATGATCAAGATTTAAGCCCTTTGTCTTGTCTTGGATTTTGGGTTTTATTTGCATGCCATATCTATCTTGTTTACTTGGTTTGGCACCATTCTTAACATGATTTTCAAAGCTTAATGTGCATGCTATATGTCCATGTTTTCATCCTCTTAAGTGTGCTTGAGAGTTGCTCTTCAATGCCTAAGTGTTGGTCCTTGTGTGCATGCATGCTTGCATGTTATTTGGTCATCATTCTCTTAGCATGTGGCTACTGTTTTGGGCCTAGTATAAGGCTATCCAAATCAGTTTAAGACCACCCCTTGCATGTTGATGCATGCTCACCTTGTGTGTGGTTGCATGATTGAATGAAGTCACATGCTTACTTGCATGCTTGAACATCCACATTGTATCTTGTATGCTTGTTGATTAGCATTGATGCCTCATACCTTGCATGCTTGCTTGCATAGGTTGCATGCCTAATATGCAATGTGCATTGCTAGTTCCTATGCTCATGTTGCATACTTAGTCCACATATCTAGGTTGCATTGCATTGGCATGCATGCCTTGCCTCTTGATCAAGTGATAGAGGTTGGGCCTCTTTGTTTGATTATGTGCATTGCATTTCATTTGATATCAAAGTGCATACTTGGTTTCTTGGGCCATCATGCATTGAAATACGCGATTGGTGGTCCGAGAATTGAGAACCATGTCCCTTTGAGTCATAAACATGATAGGGGATGTGTTGGGGCACACATTTGCTTGAAATGCATTGCCATGCCCTGTTTTGTCCTCTGCTGCTATCGAAACAAGATTCTGTAGGAAGCTTTGCCCTGTTTTGTCCTCTGCTGCTATCGAAACAAGATTCTGTAGGAAGCTTTGGCCGACCGGCCATCTATACTGCCGACCGACCAAATATGGATGGCCGAGAGCCGAACAAATGGTCGATGACCATCTTGCTATGGCCGGTGATGATTTATCTTAGCCAGTGGTGATCCATAATGTCTAGAGAGTGTTCCTTGAGAATTGTGCCATTTTCAGAGGAGAAAAACAGTGGAAACAGAGGCAACTTGTGCATGGTGGTGGGTTTCCGAGCGGAACCGAGCGCGCATGCATTGGGCCCTCTTCCCGAGGCTGCTTTTACTGTCTTATTAGATTAGTTAATTTGCTTAACTAGAGTAATTTGTCTGTAATAATCAATTAGCTTGTAGGTTAATTAATTGTATTATTCTTTTGGTCCCTCCGAGCGAGGGCGAACTTGTAATAAGTGTGGGTGCGTGTGTGCATGTTTTCTAATCCCCACTTCTTTCTCCCTTTTACTTACTTGCTTTGATGGTTAGTATTAGGACTTATTTGATTTAACATACCTTATGCTATGCATGCGTGCATCATTCATCAGTATTGCATGCACCGGGCTCGGCGTATCATGCTAACTGCATAAGTATTTCAAATCTAACTAGAATACGTGCATTAAATGGTTGCATTTCACATGCCATCCTAGGATTAGCCGAGCTTATCGTAATTGCATTCTATATGCATTGCATTAGGCACTTAACATGAACTAGGATCATGCATATGATTACTAACTAGTTCATTGTTTTGGCACAGAGTACTAGGTGAGCATTTATGCTTTAGCATCTCACATGAGTGTGAATGTTAACATGACAACATGCTTACGATGAGGCTACTTGCTTATATGATATAACTGCTTGAGTGCTTGTGGATGGAGGTTGAATTACCTAAATTGGAATAATGCACTAAAACAGTGAGTTTTAAGCCCACTAGATAGTGGCAAAACCAACTTTTCTAAAGCCCACTTGAGGGTGGCAAAATCTGCATTTTAGCCTACTCACGAGTAGCAAACCATTTTCAAAACAAACATGCAATGTTTCATTTCAATTTAGGCGATTTGGTCTATACTTGTTTGCTGTGCGCATAACGTAGTAATTCTAGGCTAATAACCGGAATAGGAACACATAATGCTTTCAAGACAAGATATCACGGTTAGTAGAGTCCGATCTTTGATCGGGCGAGAGGGGGTGCTCATAGCTGACCTTCCCCAATCGTACCCAAGTTCCAGAGCCGAGGCAACTTTGGTGATGACGGACACGTGGCCTTTGGCACCAAGTCAAGGTTTCCTAAATTTCCCAAAATAAAATATTTAGGTGGCCATTTTGTATCTGGCAAAGCAGTCCATGTCTGGCACTTTTCTAAAAATCTGTTTTTCTCAAAACGATTTGCTAGATTTGGACAATTTGGTTCAGATTCAGAACCGTGACAATTCGAAAGTCCGAACTGTAGTGACCCTAATATGAACAGAACGGGACTCATCCTCTTGGGGCGTTCGAGGACGTCTACACCAACTAGCACAGCTGGCACAAAATATCTGCCAAAAGCAGAAACACAGTGGTCGGCCAGCCAAAAATGCCAAATTGACCAAATAAATGGCCGACCGACCAAACAGAGTGCTGACCGACCAAACATTTGGCCGATGGCAGCAAAACAATGGTTGGTGGCCTCAAGCCACGGCCGGTGAGATGTGGGGATGGCCAACAAGCCATTCCCTGCTCCTCAAAAGCAAAACACAAGTGTTTGGTGCAAAACCAAACACAAAACAGTCGTGCCGAGAGATCCTGAGGCAAGGCGCGTGGCCGAGACCTCCGGGAACTCAAGACGAACACAAACATGGATGATCACCGAGTGTTCAAACGGTGACGTCCAGGTCTTGAGGACGGTCAAAAATGGGGTGTCTACAGTTGCCCCTCTTTGACAGAACTCGAAAGTCATAACAATGACAGGAGTGAGTGTCAAAGACCAGAGACGACCCATTTTTGACAAGGCCGAAGACTTAGAGAAAGCATGCAAGACAATAAAGATAAGCGCCCAAAGGCGGGGGCAAAATGCAACTGACAATGAACAAAGCCGAGCATAACTTATGATCATGCAAAGAAAGCTGTAACGAAGCCTAACATGCAACAGTTTTAAGCAAGAACCAAGCTACATTACAATGCAGAAAGGATGTAAGAGAATTATTCAATTCTCAATACGTCTCACACGGAGAATACAATACCTGTGCGGCTCGTCTGGTTGCACCAGCTTCAAATGAATCGTACATACAATATCGTGCCTGAAAGAGAAAGAAAACTTAACAGGTACGATATCGTTAGCAACATGCATAATAATGCAATTTAAAACTGCGTGACAACGCAAGCGAAGGAGTGCATGACAATGCAACCTATGTGTGACAACGCATAACAATGCGAAATGGATACAAAATGATAATGCAATATATACAAAACTATGTATAAACAATGTGAATGATATACAATGCAATTGAAACATGATCAAACCATAAGCAGTTCAAAACCACACAAATATCATAAAGATGATGGAGATGCAAAGTCCGTCTACCATAGAAAAGGTGCCGACACCCTCAAACCACAATACCAATAGGCGCGTACACATGCAGAACTATGGGTTGTGTAGACGGACACAAGATACAAGTAATTGGGTGGGATGATATAAGTGAGGCATGCTCTGCTGAGGAAAGACCATGATCCTAAATGCTGGATGCAAAACACTACACTACAATGTAATGAATGGAATGGATATGGCACGCGACCAAAACATATCTTGCCTAGGAAAGGCATGGACACAAACAAACCAGGTTTAACACAGAAACGTTGTCATCACCCTCAACACTAGGTGCATACACATAATATCATAACTGTGATTTAACGCGAAAAGCATGGGCACATACCAGACCAAGCTTAACATGGGAAGGCGCAAGCCGTAGATGGAGGTGATGCAATAAATGCATGCAAGCTACAATGCAATATGTACAATATGCAATGAAACGTAATATTTACAATGGATAAGGCACGCGGCCAAATCGTATCTTGCCTAGGAAAGGCATGGACACATACAGACCACATTTAACACGGAAACGGTGCTGTCACCCACAACACTAGGTGCGTACACATAATATCATAACCGTGCGTCAACGCGAAAAGTACGGGCACGTACCAGACTAGGCTCAACATGGAAAGGCGCAAGCCGTAAATGGAGGTGATGCAGTGAATGTATGCAAGCTACAATGCAATATCTACAATATGCAATTGATCCAGCGGATAAGGCCTATGGCCAAACCGTATCTTGCCTAGGAAAGGCATGGACACATACAAACCGCGTCTAACACAGAAACGGTGCCGTCACCCTCAAACCATAATACCAGCAGTGGAATAGGTGCGTACACATAATATCATAACTGTGCATCAACGCGAAGAGTACGGGCACATACCAGACCAGGCTCAACATGGAAAGGCGCAAGCCGTAAATGGAGGTGATGCAATAAATGCATGCAAGCTACAATGCAATATATACAATATGCAATGGAATGTAATATTTACAATGAGATGCATGACATATGCACTATTTACAGTGTAATGCATGACATATGCACTATTTACAGTGTAATGCATGGCATATGCATGTTTGTTTTTTTTGTTTTTTTTTTGAAAATGCATGATAATGCAGATGAAATTGAACGCGTGACAACGCATGTCTTTTAAAATGCATGACAATGCACATGAGTGGCGCATAACAATGCAAGCGAGGGATGCATGACAATGCAACCTAGGATGAAACCCGCCAAGAGTAGTTCGGGCACGACAAACACCAAAGGACTTGCACCTTCAGAGGATTTAAGGTCTCCTAGACCGAGCATATTTAAGGTCTCGCCAGACCGCCTGGAGGTGCATAACAATGCAAGTCGGCGTGCGCGTGACAATTCGTGTATGCACGCATAATTATGCAATGCATTTGAAGTAGTTTCCAAATGTTTGCAAGATACAAAAAGGATACGAAAAGGATACACCCTTGCACGCATTTGAGTGCGACACACAAAAAACATGGTCCGAGGTCAAAACGGAGTCCGGTTGAGCTTCAAAAATGCACTCTCTTGCACTGTGTTGAGCAATGGAGGCCCCAAACCACATCAAAGACCCAAACAAAGGTGTAGGAGGTTCACTGGCCATAGGGGGAGGTCACCGGCCATCCACCAGCCACAAAAAAAAATCCACCGGCCATCTATTTGGCCGACCGGCTAACAATGTGGCCGACCGGCCAAAATGCCTGAATCGGGGCAGTTTGGTCAAATCGGCATAGGTCTTTAAATATAGGGCTTCTAGCCTTATATTTTCACTTCCCTCTTGCTCGAAATTTCCTCCTCCTTCTCTCTAGGCTATTTTTCTTCCTTCGATCCGCCATTTTCCTAGATTTTAGGGCTTGTTTCAACATTCGATTCACAAATACCTTCGCGTTTCGAATATTTTGAACCGAACAAAACTTTGTTTTGGCGTCTTTTTCTCAATTCGCACCACTTGGGGTTTGTTTCCCTCGATTTTACCTCGATTTTTGTGCCTTTTCTGCACCCCGACCTTTCCGGCCATTTTTCACCCTCCCGGGGTTGACTTTTCAATTGACTTTTCATATTCTTGCCCGATTTTCGCTCTTCCAGCCATTTTTGCACCATTCTCGAGATGGCGGACAACATTATAGGCGATGGGGTTCCCCCGGAGATAGATATGGACCCAGAGGCCGAGCTCTTGCCACTTCACATCCGGCCGTTCAATCCGGCGACCTACAGACCAGCGATTCATGTGCTGCCTCCTGACGGACTTCGCCAATTCAGGAGTTTTGACAGGGGGGTGCCACCAGAGCTACTTCTGCGCGAGCCAGAGACGCGCCTTTCATACGACGCTTCTAAGGTATATTCTTCCCAATTTCATTTCTGCAAAGTAGAATACCTAACTGCCATAGTCGATTCTGCCTTTAACTGTTTGATCCGGATACACCGATATACTATATGCTGTAGTTGACTATGAACACACCTGCATTCGGTATCTGTTTGAATTGTAACACGCGCACACACACTGTATTTGCCCTGAACCACTCAAACACCCTGACACATCATACACTGCAGTTCACTTCGAGCACACCGACACCCAATGTCTGTTTGAATCTGAACACGTGCGCACACGCTATATCTGTACTGAACCACTCAAACACACTGACAGATCATATGCTGTAGTTCACTGCAAGCACATCGGCACCCGATGTCTGTTTCAATTTGAACACGTGCACACACGCTGTATTGTTATCAATTCTGAATGTTCTTTAAAACAGTATATTGAATATTGCTTCGCAACTATTTGCTTTTGAATACAGGGGGATTCCCATGCCTTCCGGGGGTATGGGAAAGTTGCTGCCCGCGGATGGTACATGGAGCTACCGGACGCAGTCCGTCACACTGTCGACTAGGCCAGCTTCGGCGCCTTCTGCAGGGGACTCTCACGCCTTACCACGAGCAGGCCTCTTCTTGCCGCTCTAGTGGAGAGGTAGTGGGACACCACCGACTCCTTCCACTTCTCTGCCACGGGAGACATGACGATGACTCCCTATGACTTCTTGATACTCACCGGCATCGGGGTAGGGGGTGATCCGATCCCCTTTAACATAGACATGGACGAGTGGGAGGCCGCTCAGATGTACTTGCATGGTGACCTACCGCCTCTCACTCGTCCAGGCTTCGCCAGATACTCGTGGTTCGAGGACCACTTCCGGATTCAGCCAACTTTAGCTGAGGAGGCACCGATGGTTCAGGAGGAGGCGGAGCGGTATGCACGCGACTTCCTCATGTTCTTATTGGGGACGACCATCTTCGCCGACCGGGCAAACACCATGCCTCTCTGTCTGCTGAGCGCCTTAGTGGACGTCACACGGATCCTGTGCTACGATTAGGATGGGGCAGCCTTGGCCACACTCTATGGATACATGAGCTCATTCTCCCGGTGCAGCGAGTAGTTGCTCGGAGGCTACTGGTAGGCTTGGGAGGTACATTTTCTTCCTCTTTTACATTTTTGCTTTACATTTCCCGTACTCTGTACACTGCACACACTGCGGTCTACTTCACGTTGACTGTATACTGCACCCACGGTACATATATAATCTTCTTTACACTAAATGTACACTGCACACACTATACATTCTGCACACAATACACTGCACGAATACACGATTCTGCGATTTTTGCTTCATTCTGCATTCTGCTTTATCTGATAAGCATACTGATATTTGCTCTGCAGTTGTGGGTCTACGCCTACTTCCCGAGGCTTGCCCCAGTACCAGACGAGGAGACTCCCCTTGGCGTTCCATTCTCTCGACGCTTTGATGTGAGATGCGTGCAGAGACCCCGGGAGGCGTTCATATTCTTCCGCCGCTATTTCGATACCATTATCGCCGCAGAGGTATTTTCAACTTTAAAGTTTATTTCAAGCTTCGCTTTGCACTGTATTTTCAATAACAGTAGATAACTGACTGCATATCATTTTCAGGTTACCTGGTGGCCCTAGGCTCCATTGCCAGCTGCGGTTCGGGAGCGGTTTGCCGATGCTGAGGAGACCGCCCGGTTCAGGATCTTGCTGGAGGGCCTGGTCTATCGGGCTTGGTACCTGGGCGAGCGCTTCCTGCGCCAGACCTTAGGTTTACCAGAGCAGATAGTTCCAGGTCCGCCTCCTACCCACATGAGGGACACAGAAAGGTACACCTTGGAGGAGATGGTTGATTACACGATCGGCTGGGATGCAGAGGGCTTCAGGGGCGAGGGCGACTACACAGAGTACGTCCAGTCCTATATCATGTGGCCTCTGAGCAGTGGTTGCCGAGCTGAGAGAGGGAGGCTTGCGGCGCCGGCGACTAGGGCAGGAGCGGGAGCAGGAGCGTTGAGGGTGGCTCGGGTCCGTGGTAGGAGTGGGGCCCAGAGAGGACGGGGGGCTAGTTGGCTAGCACTGCCCACGATGATGACATGCTGAGGGCAGGGTGGGGAGACCTATCAGATCCCCTTCGCTCTCCCTCCAGCTGATCATGAGTTAGTCGGGTTCTACAACTTGCCCCCGGTATGTACTATTGCATTTTGCATCTTGCATTGTCTTTTCATTTCATTTGATATTTTGCCGAATACTGATGTTTCTAACACTTTTGCAGGCTTCCTCCGAGTACACTCGTCAGTCCCTGGAGCTGACCGCCTCTGTGATGGGGATGCTCCAGCGGAGCCTCGACCTGCTGGCCATTTACAGTATTCCGGTATGTTCTTCTGACCACAGTCTCAAAACGTACATAAACTGTTTCACATAATCTGATGCATCGCACTGTCAATACAACACTCGTTACACGGCCCTCACGGCATCTGATACACTACAGCCCACAGACTGTTCACAACATTACTCACGGCATTCATACACTGCACTCAGTCACTGCATTTTTTACCGGCACACTGTTCACAGCGTTCATACACTGTACTCATACATTGCATTCTGTATTGATACATTGCTCACGACAGTCATACACTGTACTCACACACTGTATTCGGCATTCATACCCTGCTTTGCGTAACATACTGATGTGTTTACCATTTGTGCTTTTCAGCCTCCATTCCAGATTCCTACTGCAGGAGGTGCTCCAGTTGGGCCTTTTGTTCCTGTCCAAGATGGCGGAGTATATCCCCGTACCAAAGCGGGGCGCACTCATGTTGGGAGTAGCTCACGGGCACCAGTTCCCGATGATGATGAGTCGGAGGCCGACGCAGAGACGGAGGTAGAGTCATCCGAGGAGGAGACCAGAGATGGCTCGGGCTCAGATGACTGTGCTGATGACGATGCTCCTGGACCTTCGTCCAGGAAGAGGACGAGGACAGACCCGTAGGCCTGAGATGATCGATGCTGATCCAGACTTTTGTTGCTTTTCTTCTTTTGTTTGTACTTTTCCTTTTTTCCTGGTAGCTTGAGTACCTTGTACTGCCGCGGGCAGGTTTTGTTTTCTCCAAAGCTATGTACTTGAAAAATGGTGAAATGAACTAAACTTTTTGTCTGAAAAAGTGTTACATTTGTGTATTTCATACATCGCATCGCGTCGCGTCATATTACACCTCAATATAAATGAGATTGATCTCCTGTCTGAAAATCAAACACTTGTATTGTAATAACCAGATAATGAACCGGCCAACAGCAAAATAACTCAAACAACCTACTGCTCATTCTGAACACTCAGCTCGTAACACAGTGCTTGGTTTAATCTGTATACAGCCCATATACACTGCTTGTACAGCGCACTGCTTATTCTGAAAACTGCTCATTCTGAACTCATAGCCCATAACACAGTATTCTTAGTTCATTCTGCACACGGTGAAAATAGTCCAAATTTGAAAAGACGGAATACAAAGGTAAAATCGGCAGAAGCTAAAACACACTCGGATGCAATCCGGAACCCATATGTTCACTGTTTCCAAGTGACTCGGGTTGAACCCTTGCGGTTTTACAAAAGAACCAAACCTGTTTTGCAGAAATATGGAGAATGACACAGCACTTTGAGCACAAAACGATTTGAGAAAAGGGTTTTCAACCGGGTATTGAGCCTACGACTGAACACAGTGAAAAAGACTCAATAACGAAAAACAAAAGGTAAACAACCTAAATACAACGAGACACGCTCGGAACCAACTCAAAACAAGAGTTGAGGTAAACAAAACAAAACAAAAGACACGACACACAGACGTGTCACAAAGACGAGAGACCTCAGATCACGAGGAGCCAGTTTCTTCGAGTATTGTTTCCACCCTTCTTATTTGTCATTCTCACATCACTCGGCCCTCAGGCTTGGTTTTTCTCTCAAAACCCTTCTGCTCACTTTTCTTTCATCGCACATCTCTCTGTTCTTCAATCTCTCATTTTTCATCCCTCCCCAGATACGGTCAGTGGATAAACAAGAGGTAGTGGGTTCGTGCTCAACACTGTTAGCTCATAGCTATTTCTTCTGGTGACATTTAGTCGATGCCCTGGATGAGGGAGTGGAGTGTCTTGATCCATTCTAACTCGTGCTTCACACTTGGTTTGATACCTTGTTGCTCGGAGGGTGAGAGAGCTTTTAGCCCTTCATAGACAGTTCCGGTTGTGCCCTTCTGGCAAGTATGCTGGCGATAGGGGAAAGACAGGAAGCTTGACTCAACTGTGTCTTAGTTCATCATTTTGACCATTTTTTTTTTGTTTTGGTTTTCTACTAAAACAATTTTAACCAAAATGAGAGTTAGATTAACATACTTGTTCGATTTTTGATTTAAAATCATGCAAGTCAGGCTATGAGCACTGAAAAATTTTCCTTTTTGGATCCAAGACAAGGTCCAGTTTTGGAAAAATGGAATAATTTTCGAGAAAATTAGTCAACTTCAATAAAAATTCTCAAAACTG
>NW_021025128.1:2094207-2116297 GCF_004153795.1 Camellia sinensis | reverse complement strand
AGCATGTAGTTGTGGTCATGCACTCACATCTTTCATCTCTCTTTCCATGCTTTCAAGGGTTGGTTCTTTATGCCTTTAACATGAGCCATTGCGTATGCCTTTGTGCCTAAGCTTGCGAGCTATCATTTCAATGTATTTTTAGGGTTATTTTGCCATAATATAACTCTGAATTTTGTTGGCGAAGCCATTCCATGCTTGGTCTTGGTAGGTGTAGTGTAATCCTCCCATATTGCCCATGCATGATGCATGTTTTGGCCCTTCATGGTAGCTTATTTTGGCTTCCTTACATACATGTTTTAGCATCATTTTGACATGTTCTATGACTTTTTTGGGTTGCCTTTGCCATATGCTTCATGAATTGCATAGCTGTAGTGCAATTGGCCTTACTAGCCTTGTATTTTGATGCCTCATGCATTCTATCTTTGAGCTATTTGAATGATTTGGCATCATTTAATACTTGATTTCAGAGCATGTAACATTTTCATATTCTCATGCATATCACTCTTTAATTGTGGTTCAAGGGTTGTGCATTGTTGCTTTGTTTGTGGCCTAGCATGTATGTCATCTTGCCTAGGTCCTTGAGCCCTCATCTCAGCATATTTTGGTCTTTGTTTAGACCCATTTGAGCTCTGTTCATGATTGGTTCATGCATTTGTGCCATGTATTGGATGCCCCCTTTGTAGTCCTCTTTACTAGCCTTATGCCTTAAGGACTCTACTATGCTATGCTTGTATTATTTGAATGATTTGGCATCATTTCATGCTTTATTTCAGAGCATGTGGTGTTGTCACACTTCCACATTTGTCACTCTTTGAGCACTCTTGAGAGTTGTGCTCTTATGCCTAGTTGATGGGCCATTGCATTGAGCATGTTTGTCTTGATCTTTATGCCTTAGTTTTAGCATTATGGCAACTGATTTTGGCATGACTGAGGTTTGTCCATTTTGGTTTAAGTCCATCATGCATATTATGTGAATGTTGTTACATTGTGTCATGTTGTTGCATGCTTATGTTGCCTTGCATTGTGTATGTATGCATTAGCATTGTTCGTATGTCATTAGCTTTGTTAAGTAGATAATTTCACATTGCATTGAGTATGCCATGTTGTTGCTTGCATTGTGTATGCCATGTTATTCTTTGCATTGTGTATTCCATGCAGTTGCATTGTGTTTTGCATGCCTTGCATTGCATGTTTGCATGCTTACGTTACATTCCATGTTTGCATGCTTGAGTTGCTTGCATTGTTCTTTGGATTAGGTGTTAGTCCAAACACGGGAAACGAGGGACATTTCATACTTTAAGTGATGAAACGTGCCTCAATCCTCGGTCGCCGATGCTCTTGATCATACATGATAGAGTTCTAGGCTTTATGTGTTTATGTGTGTATTCATTTTACATTGAATTGTGCAATTTGGCTTCTCGGTCATCATGCATCGAGATGCGTGATTGGTGGCCCGAGGGTCGAGAACCACACTACCTTGAGCTCATGAAATGATAGGGAGGGTGGTTGTGCACACATATCTTGCAAATACATTGTCATGCCTTTTCTTGCTCTCTATTGCAGCAAACTGGAGAAGTGCAGCCAAAACTGGTGGGCCGACCAGTAAAACTAGCTAGCCGACCACTTTTTCTGGTCTGCAGTAAAGAAAAGTGGTTGGCTGGTGGTCTGCAGCATGAACAACTAGTCGGCCATGTTCCTATAGGTTCCCATGGTGGAGTTGAAGCTTTGTGAAGCTTTGTGCAATGTTCTGAGGACAATTGCAAACAAAGGCAAGTTGGGGCATTGCGACGGATTTCTGAACGAGGCGACCAAGAATGCATACACTCTTCTCCCTTTAAGGCTCGTGTTTTACTGCTTTACTTAGCTAATTTGCTTAGCTATTCAATTTGTGTTGTAATAATTAGTTGTAGCTAGTTATTCAATTTTGTGATGTAATAAGTAGTTTAATTAGCTTAGATTAGCTAGTTAGCTTCTTATTCGGACCCTCCGTCGAGAGGGCCAGCTGTTGTAATAAGCGTGCGTGTGTGTGATGGTTAGTTTTAGGGCATGTTTTGATTAGCATACTTATGATCGGCCATGTCTTCATTTTGTGTGATTCTTGAGCCTAAAATCAAGCCGCGGAAGTCTAGTTTCCAGTCGAGGTGGTCTCACTCCCAAATTCTAAATACATAAATAGTTATGCCCAAATTAGTGACGACTGCTCACTTTCTATCAACCAGTTTTGTACCATTTCTTCACCTAAATCATTTCCCATCGATTTCTCTGTTTTCTGAGACATGGATTATAACTTATTAAAGAATAATGAGCTTGGTACCACCATGGCTAATTGATTTAATGATCAAAGAGAATAAGTAAAGGATCGAGTATAATCTTATATTATGTGTTGTGCAATGTACATGTAGGTTGAGACGAGGACATCGTCCCATTACTACCGGAAGCCGATCACTGTGAGTAATAGTAACGTTATGTTTCACTTACTTTTATGATTATGATTTATGTATTGTTGTTTGTGAATGGCCTATTCCATTGATATTGTGCTTTGATTAAATTAATAGATATGTTTGAATAATGGCATTGATATGGACCAAAGGTCATTCTGTCCCTATTAATAGAAGTGGGCCCAAGGCCATTATGATGTGAATGGTTCTGTCTCTATCAATAGTACTATAGTGATACATGTGCCTTCTGCTAATAGTTATTATTAATGTTCTGTTATTCGCAAGACAACTATGTCTGTAATAAACCATGGGGAAATGTATGGGCACTATTGTGTAATGGTATTATGATGAATTTGGAGTTATTATGTTATGTTTATTCATTCCGTTTATGCTATGGCATGATATTAATTGTTCGGTCTTTAAGACCTAATGATTTCTGGTATGAAACAAAGTGCTGTACGGAACTAAGTGCTGCAGTGCAAGTCACCTCTAGAATCCGTGTGAGACACCTCTTGAGTCCATACATATGTGAACTAGGCCTATGGCCAATCTGTGATATCTGGGCCTATGGTCGTTCTGTATCTGTTAGGCCGATGGCCGTTCTATATCTGTTAGGCCTATGGTCGTTCTGTATCTGTTAGGCCAGAGGCCGTTCTGTATTATCTGTGGGCCGAAGGCCATTTTGTATTATATACAGGCCCGAGGCCGTTCTGTATTATATATGGGCCCGAGGCCATTCTGTATTATATATGGGCCTGAGGCCGTTTTGTATTATATGTGAACCTGAGACCGTATTGAAATATAGTTATGGATAAGACCTATATATGGTTGGTAACTGTCTATTTATTTTATCCAAGGTTTTGCTTATTCAATTAAACTTCTTACATTGCTATTATTCATTGAGCCTTGCTCATTCTGTTTTATGTATATTTCTGTAGGTGAGCCATCGGGAATTGACACTAGAGTTGTATTGAGGTTCGCCTATCTACCAAGTCACCTCGGGTATGTCTCCACATGGAGGCTTTAATTTATTGTTGGGAGTCTTATAAATGATTAAGTCTTATGTAAGTGAGTGTGAGATCTATATAAATTCTGTGATTGTATATGTATATTTCGAATGTATTTAATGCTTAAATCCAATTAAACCATCATGTATGCACAAGCTCAATGGATGTTGTCTTTTATTGAAATTGCTTCCGCCTAAGGCCCCATATATGGTTAAATAGTTAAATATTATTTTAAAATTCTGTTTTGAGGCCTATGTACAGGCCGGTCATGGACCAAACTTTTAGGGGCGGGTTTGGGTCGTGACAGGAATTAAGACAAAAATAGCTAGATTAATAAGGTAAAACATAACACGAGCTAGACTAGTAAGCAAGACACAAGGAGAGGTGGCTAACCCGTCCAAATTTGGACTTCAAAACATGATTTTAGCCACTGAAATAACTTTCAAAATCAGTGTTTAAAAGCTCGAAAATAGATAGTAAAAGGATGGGAAACACAAGGGAAAAGGCCTTCAAAACAAGGTGCAAAGAAGGGTAAACCACCCCTCAACCTTTAATGACCTTAATACTCAATTTTTCAGCCCAAAAATATAGAGTTCTTATAGCCCAAAAATAGTTGGAAAATAGCAAGAAAAAGAGTAGATAAAGCAAGTAAAGAGGCAAAGCCTTATACCTCTTGAAGAGGAAATCAATTCCAAGCAGTAAAACCAAGCAAACACACCCTCAAGAGCTCCAACAAGCCTCAAAGATACCTCATCTCAAAGATGAAGAGGTTTGGTTAAGGGTGTATAGGCAAAGATGAAGGATATGTAGGCAAAGGTGTAGAAATATGGAAGAGAGAGAGAGGAAAAATTTTCTCCAAAATTTTTCTAACCTTAAAAGATGAGAGGGAGGTCTCTTATATATAGAAAACATGAATCTCCCTCAAGAGCATCCAACCATACACGTGGTAGCAGATGTAAGCATCTGTGCAAACAGCTGGCACAACTATCACAAAATATCTGAAAAAGACATTAGTGGCCGGCCGACCATCACTGGTGGCCGGCAGACCACATCAATGGCCGGTGACCAAAAGTGATGGTCGGCAGCCCGAAGAGGTGGCCGACAGGCCACCAGAAGCTGCAGGCTTGAATACCACTGCGTTTGGTCCAAAAATGAGGCAACAGGTGTGCAAGGTTTGAAAGGGCTCAAAGCTGTGGCATTCCACTAAGGACTTCGAGCACTTGACAAGCATATACACTCATCATTTGGTGTGTAAGCGATGACATCCAAGTCATAAGGGCCGTCAAAAATGGGGTGTCTATAGATAGCGTTGTAAATAGAGATATAGATCTACTCAATTTGACTAACGAAATGGCCTGTTATAGAGGATTCATATAACCAACCCCATTTGATGGGATATAAGGCTTGGTTTGGTTTGGTTTGGTTTAGTTTAGGTTTTGAATGTCTAGAAAAATCTTTGGCCAAAATGGGTATTGGAAGGTTTGTCTCTCTTCATTCCAGACTTGTTATGCCATGACCTGAACCCACCCTTATGAATTAAGGTCATAACTGGCCAATAATCATGACATTTCTTACAGCCTCAAATGAGATTAACATTTCTCAATAGAAATAAACGGGGCCAAAAAGGAAGCAGACTTTAAAATTTTGTCCAAAGAGTTGTGCTTGTATGGGAAAGGAAAATCATTTCATAAGCATTCCATAATAACTCGCACATATGAACAAAGTTAACATCTTGTAGTGTATTGTACATATAGGAACTTTCAGACATGTAGTCAACCAAACAAAAAGTTTATACACATTGGTGATCCAACGTATTCACCAAGGTACCAAAAGGGGTAAAACAAAAGAACGAAAACAAAGTCTTATGCGTGAGACGTTCAGACTGACTTTACAAAAACTTGGAATTCTCTCACATTCTACACTGAGGCTAGGGTTGGACATCTATTTGCTCACCTACATACATATAAATAAGAGTGAGTGAAAGCCCAGTGAATAATACCAAAGTAAAGAGGTTATATGAATGAAATTCTCTAATAGGTAATATCCTTGTCAAACACATCAAATGGCCTTAGGTTCATTCATATTCTTATTAAATACATCAAACATCCTCAAGCCCAAACATATCAAATGGCCTCGAGCCCATCATATCAAATGGCCTCGGGCCCAATTCATTCATATCGAACGGTATCGGGCCCAATTCATTCATGTCAAACAGACTTGGGCCCAATCATCGTATCAAACGGCCTCTGGCCCAATCATATCTATCAGCCTCGGACCCATCATTTTCATATTCATATTTACGTGAATTTCATATTCGTGATCATAATCATATTCATATTCAAACGGCCTTAGGCCCATTCATATCCTTATCAAATTTATCAAACGGCCTCAGGCCCACTTATAACAAACGACCTCGGGCCCAATTCATGTTCTTCACAGAACCCTATACAAGAATTATGCATATAGAATACTCATTCAATATTTCAAACTAACAAATCCATGGAGCTTATGCAGAAGTAGCAGTTGGAAAGTAACATACTTGAAATTATTTTTACTAAGATATTACTCATAGTGCTCTATGATGGATTTGCCCTTGCACTTGACCCTACACATTTCATAACACATTGGGTCACAAGCAATTCAATCCGTTCATAACTTGTTTATTTCTCTTAGGCCTCTTTCTAATTCTATAGTTCATTTATATTGCTTAGTACATGCCTAAGAGTGCTTAGAAATGAAATAGAACGGAAAACAAAACATAAAACAGCTTTTCAAGAGTTTCTAAAACAGGGCCCTTCGCTCAAGAGCATCTTTGGTCGCTCGAGTGGTCTACAAAACTCTATAAAAGTACTGGTTGTATGAATTTTATGCTCTAGCGAGACTCTTTCCATTGGAGCTAGGAGTCTTGCAAAACAAGGTTTGCTCGAGCGCAAGATCTGTCGCTCGAGCTACTGTGCAAATCTCTGCAAAACTTCTGGGAGCTAAATTTTCACGCTCGAGTGAGACTTTCTTCGTACGAGCGGACAAGTAGAATTCTAGAATTTTCAAAATTCTGTTTGAAGTTCAAAACACACTCCCAAAGGTCCAAAGCTTGCGAATTGGTACCAAAACATGGAAAAACATTGTCTAACATGTGAACATAGGTAATTTGAAACCAATTGGCTAAAATTATGGTCCATGTTCCAAATCATTCCAAATTCTTCTTGTTAATTCCAAAGCTCACGCAGCTAAGTCTCGTATCTTCATGAATCATGTATGCATGTAACGTATAGACTCTAATTCCACCTGAAATGGTACAAATGATGCTCAAAGTCATGAAGCTCAACAAAATTATGCATGCATGTTTGATTTGGTACTCAATTATTCATATTTAATATGCCTTATGCTAGATCATACAATTTCATGGCAATTCTTTACGTACATGGATATATTGACTTCAATTTCGTCATACACCATTCAAATCTTATTTTTAATTACCAATTCTCTTTGAATTCATTTAATTAAAAGCTTAAACTCATGAATTAAGTGTTGGTTACTCACCTAGAAGCTCCAATCCTTCCAAATATGGCTAAGTCTTGAGCTAATCCACCTAGTTCTTGAATTCCTTTGTAACATCTTCAAAGATGAGCCCTCTCTCTCCCTCTCTCTCTCTCTCTCTCTCTCTCTCTCTCTCTAAATTTGGCTCACTCACTCTCTAGAATGTGTTTCCAAATTTTGAGCTTAAGTGTAATTAGCCCATATATATACTAGGTGATTAGATTAAATTAATCAATCTCAATTAAAGTTAATGAGCCTCACTTAATTAATCTAATTATTTCGATACGAATCAATTTTTAATCTAATTTCACCATAGGCTGTAAAAATCACGCTAATCACAATGAAACAGACAAAAGAACAAATTTTATCACCTCTACAGCCTTAAATTTTCAAATTATAGCAGTAAGTTGGACAAATTTTCCTACGGTGAACATATATATATTCACAAACATAATTATCACCCTAAGTCATATTAAGCATATAATCACAACCATAATTAAAATTAATTAACATAACACAGAACAGGGTTATCATATGCTGCTTGGAACTATCTTTGCTTTTATTATCATGAGTTCTTTATATAGCGCCCAAGTCTCAAGATCGGTCAAAAATAGGGTGTCTATAGCAGCCAATTATAATTCTTTTATTGGTCAATTGGGGTACTTTTTGTGTTTGGTGAATGTAAATATGTATACATATAATGTATGTATCTTGTTGGAAAGTCCCAGTTAAAGAAATATATAGAATAAGTTTTTTAAAGTCAACTTTTAATGTTAATTTACATGTTGAACCGTTGAACAAGTTTATACTTTAACAAAAATTAGAGAAACCTGCCAGTTGTTGTCCAAGGAATCAATTAGAACACATCTCAAAGATGGCCATAATTTTATTCATCTAGGATTAATCCAAGTCGGAATCAAACCATTAACCCAGCAAGGTAAAAATACTTCTGTTCTCCTATGTTTAAGAGATGCACGATTTATTAATTATCATGATAGCTTAATGGATATGATGGAATCAGGCCTTCATAAAAGACCTACTCACTTTAATTGTTTTTCCAATTTTACTTTGAATCTTAGAGATCCTCATATATTAAAAGCTTTAACATTAAACATTCAATTATCTGGTGCGTTTACTTATATGTTAGATAATGTTCATACTATAGCCTTAATTTATCGAATTTATTATAAATGTATTAAAACTAATCTGAATGTTCAAGCTTTAACCAAAATTCCAAAAGATAAAACATTACTCATTCAAGGTAGTACTAATAAAACCAATATTTCAGTCTCAAAAATGATTTGTTAGAAAGATATCACCCTTCCTGATGATTGGGCTACAATTAATGAAAATTACTCCCAAAATCAACAATCTTCCACTAGTCAAGATATCCAACACATTCAACAATTTGATGATGGTTCAGTTCATATACAATTTAATCACCCTCATAGTCAATCTTCTCGCCATAGTACTTCTAGTTCCCTACTGATACTGAAGATGATGAAATTTTTAATACCCTTCTATTTACTAGAAAAGATAGAAAACTTCATCTATGTCAACCTTCATCTCACAACCTGTACACTACATATAGTAAACTAAAAGGCTCAGATAATTCATCTACTTCCCAAATTAGTAAACATGTATATTCAAACCACACACATCTTCAAGATGAAGATACTACATCTCAGGATTCACCTACCCAAACTGATTTTGAAATAGTTCCTCCTGTTAACCCACAATTATTAACTCTTAGTAAACCTTTTACTCCAGATCTTAATAAACTCCTTGTTGAATTTCAATCCAAAGCAAATAAGTTAAAATGACAAACCTATAGAACCAATTATGATGAACACCAACAATTTAAAATTACCAATAAATGATACAAATTTAAAATTCCCAACACAACACAGAACGGCTTCAGGCCCAGCTTAGTAGCAAAACGGCCTTAGGCCTATTACAGTAGTAACAAAATGACCTTGGCTCTATATTCCATATATCAATATTCAAATGCATATCAAACATATCATCTATGACATAAGGTATTCATAGAGTTTATAGGATTTCCAATATCGTATCAACACGAAATGTGAATAGAGCATGAATTTAGCACTACTATCACTCGCAGTGATGCGAATGGGTGCTGGTTCCCTCCTGCGGATGCCCTACATAGAGTACATAAATCATAAGCACATCATTATCCTTAGTTTTCTTTCAATTTTCAATGATTCAATTCGTTATGTTATATGTAATTAAATACACTGTAGGGACATCAAATGGACATAACATCATATTTAAAGGGTCGAGGAGAGCGAGAGAAGATTCCTGAATTTTCCTAACATGGGTCGCACGTGCAGGAGTCCCCGTTGCACGTGCGGGAAGGTGCGCCGCACGTGCGGGCCGCACATGCCTTTTTAGCAGAATGCATTCAACCTTCTCCCCTGTTTTCCGCACGTACGGCTGTGAGCCCCGCACGTGCGGTTGAGTCTTCTGCCCGTGCAGCCATGGGCCCTGCACATGTTGTCGTTTGCCCTGTTTTTCAGTCTGAAACACCAACTCCTCTAGGGCACAAGGGAATTATCTCATAGCTAAAATCAAGACAAATTCATCCCAAGAATGGGGCATATCAACATGTGAACATGTAATTTTAAATCAATTAAGTCCAAGACTTTTTCATTGGCTCTTACATCTCCAATCCTCCATAAATTCCTCATTTTCACTTTGTAGATTTATATATATACATAGATATTCATGCATGTATATCAGGAACTCAAACATATAAAAGAATAAGTTTTAGCATAGCTTAGAGATCAAGTTTCCATCATACATACTTAAAAGATGCATGATCCTTTGTGAAATTAGTTATTCACAATCAAACCCTACTTTTCATGGAGAATGTATCAATTCAAGCTTGATTCAACCAATTGAAGAGAAATTGAGGGCTTACTAATGATCTATACTCACCTTAAGTTGAATTCTTCAATTGTTCCTGGCAAATTCTTTAATCCTTAGCCTTTGTTGACTTTTCTCTTCCCCTCTCTTTCTCTCTTCTTCAAGGTTCTCTAAATTTTCCTCTCAACACAGGTGGAGAGATGAGTTCAAGAAAAGGAAGACATATATAACACATATAGGTCTTTGGCTTCTAACTTTTCCAAACAAGCCTTAGTGAATCGTACAAAATAAATTTTCAATTAAACTTCCCAACTAGTTTTAAAAATTCTCACTAGCAGGTGCACATACTCAATTCCAGTTTATCGCATCTCTATGGCTTTAAATTTCTAAATTAACATTCTAATTTTAACAGATGTTCCAATAATCAACAGATAGAAAACAGGATCAACAATTCGTACTTAAAAATATAACTCTGCATGGATTTTGTAGACGCGTCCCGCGGAGGGGACCCCGCTACTACAGTTCGGACTCGCGATTTTTGTTTGTCGCGGTTCTTAATCTGAACCAAAGAGTCCAAATCTGGCAAATCGTTTTGAGAAACAGATTTTTGAAAAAGTAGTGCCAAACATGGACTGCTTTGCCAGATACAGAGTCGCCACCTAAATATTTTAAAATGGGGGAATTTAGGAAACCCTGACTCGGTGCCGAAGGCCACATGTCCGTCATCACCGGAGTTGTCTCGGCTCGGGAGCTTGGGTACGATCGGGGAAAGTCAGCTATGAGCACCCCCTTTCGCCCGATCCGAAGACCGGCCTCTACTAACCGTGATATCCAATTTTGAAAACGCTATGTGTTCTTAAACCAATTATTAGCCTAGAATTACTACGTTATGCGCGCAGCAAACAAGTATAGACCAAATCGCCCAAATTGGAACAAAACATTCCATGTTCGTTTTGAAAATGGTTTGCTACTCGCAAGTAGGCTAAAATACGGATTTCAACGAGTTTTTCCAACTCAAACAATCCAACCTTCACCACTAGGCATTTCAAACAGTTTATCACATAAGCATCTAGCCGCATGGCAAGCATACTGTCATGTTAACATTCAACACATGCGAGATGCTAAGCATAAATACTTACATCGTACTCCCGTGCCAAAACAGTAAACTAGTTAGCAAACATGCGTGTCCTAGTTCATGTTAAAAATGCTAATGCATCACATGCAAAAATGAATTAGGCAGGCTCGGCTAACCCTAAACATGGCATGTGAAATGCGATCAACTACACATATTCAATTTGGGAATTGAAGTACAGTGCAAATTAGCGTGATGTACCGAGCCTAATGCATGCAATACAAATGCATGGATGCACACATGCATAGCATAAGGTATGCTAAATTAAACGTGCCCTAATACTAACCATCAAAGCAGGTAAGTAAAAGGGAAGAAAGAAGTAGGGATTGGAAGACATACACACCACTCACACACACTTATTACAGGTTTGCCCTCGCTCGGAGGGACCAAATAAATAACACAAATAACTAACTACGCAAGCTAATTAAATATTACAAATTGCCTAATTAGCTAAGCAAATTGACTTAAGCTATTACAAATTGCCTAATCAACTAAGCAAATTAACTAAAACTAAGGAAAACATAAAATCGCCTCGGGAAATGCGCCGCCATGCATAGGCTACCTCTGTTTTCCTCCCTTCACTCCTCTGGAGGCTGCCAAAACCTCAGGACTGCATTCCTGGACATTGGGGAATGCCACCGGCTGAGTGGAATTACCACCGGCAGTGGTATGTGGCCATCGGCACAAAATGAAGCTGTCGGCAGAGAAATTGTTGCCGGTCGGCACCTTACACTGCCGGTCGGCAGAGTGTTCCTGCAGAATCTGCAAATGACAGCAACAAAGGGCAAGGCAAAGCATGGCAGCACAATTTTCCTTATCATGTTAATGACTCAAAGGAGGATGTGCCCCAATTCTCGGACCACCAATCACGCATTTCCATGCATGATGGCCCAAAGAACCAAGTATGCAACTTTGATTTCAAATGCATGCAAACCAAATCAAACCAAACAAGGCCCAATTCCTATCACTAAGTTAAGGAACAAGGCATGCATGTAAGATGCAATGCAACCTAAGCATGCAAGCTAAGGATGCAACATGGCATGGCGATACACTTATGCAAGCATGCAAGCAAACATGAGGCAATGATAGCCAATGAAATGGTGGGCTTAGGCATGGTTTAGGCAGCCCGAATAAGGCCTAAAACAAGGGCCAAAGTACCACAAAAAGGGACCAAATACACATGCACACATACATATGTTGAAAGGCTAACACTTAAGCACAAATTGAACAACCCTGAAACACATTTGGAAGGAGGAATCATGGACTAATTAGCATGCAACATAAGCATTGAAATCATGCTAAAACATGGTGCCAAACCAAGCAATAAATCAAGCCAAGCATGCAACAAATGGCCCAAATGCTCAAAGCAAACCAATAGAGTATTGAACTACACTTAGCAAGACCAAACATGGCATGAACTCATTGACCAAAAACAGAGTTTTGGGACATTAATACAAGGCCTAAGGACCACTTAGATGGCATCCAAATGACTCAAAAACAAAGGCATGCATAAACACCAAAACAGGGAGCATTGCTACACAAGCTTATGAGGCATTAAAGATGCATCCAAGGTAAACATATAGGCATGCAAATAGGACTGAAATGACATGGTGGATGATCCCAAATCACCAAATCAATGCAAAGATGTCATGCTATACATTCATATGCTCAAGGCCAACAAGCCCAAATACAAAGGAGCTATACCAAGCATGCCAAAATCAACCCAAACACTTATGGACAGACCTAAAACATGTCAAGATAAGCACAAAATCTTCACAAATGTAAGCCTAAAACATGCTAGAAACAAAGGCACACAACCTAAGACATGTTAAGGCATAAAAAGGCATTACATGGCAACTATGCTAAGCATGCATGGAGTACCAAAACCAACAAAAAACAGAGGTATAATACAACATATTAAGCATGGAAAGCAGCCAAGACATGGTCAATACACACTCTATCATGATGCTCCCTCAAGAGGCCAAAATATGCCCTTTTCAAGGACAACAAGGAGAGGGGGTGGCCCTCTCCTTCTTGGGACTTCAAGGCATCACCTTCACCACTGAAATCCCTCAAGATTTCAGTGGTGAAGAGACCCCAACACCAAAATCCCGGAGCTAACACAAAAGGGCACAAAATGAGGCCTTTCAAGGCCTAAGGGTATTCAAAATTACCCAAACCACAAAACACTCTTAACAAACATGAGCATGGTCATACTTCCTATCATGTTTTGGACTCAAGGAGGCATGTCCTTCGATCCTCGAACCATCAATGGTGGGTGGTGGCTCAAAGGATCAAATTTTCCATTTGATATAAAGACGCATGCAACAAACAAAATGAAAACCGAAGCCTTATCAAGTTGGAGTCAAAGGCCCCGGTGACCGAGAGTTAAGGCACGTTACATCACTTATGGTATGACCGCCCCTCAACTCTCACACTTGGTTTGACACCCCAAACCAAGTAAAGCCAAATGATGCAATGCATGTTATGCTCACAAGACTCAAGATGCAACATGATGCTAATTATGCAAGACATGCCAAATGTTATGCAACAAATATGACAAGTATGCAATGCTAGCATGCAAGATGCAAGTGTGATGCAAACATGGACCAATTTACCATGAAGTTAGCATGGGACTACACATTTATGAAACAATTATGTAGCAAACAAGGGACAAGCATGCAAGAGGGCCTTAAAGTGATAAAGGTGCATGCCTTAATTCAACCCAAAACAACACCAAAAATGCTCAAAATGATGGACAAATTCTCATGTCAACATGCAAGCCAATAGACAAATGTGATGCAAACATGGACCAATTTGACAATGGGATTAATATACTACAAGGCTTAATGAAGTAACCATGCAACAAACATGAAACAAGCATGCAATGGGGCCTAGAACCATAAAGGGGCAGACTTAAACCACCCCCAAAATAGTGGCCAAAAGTGCCTAAAAGGGTGGACAAAAAAACTGTGCCAACAAGCAATCCAATGGTCCCAAGGCTAAGGCATAAAAAGAAGGCATTTCACCCCCACCAACATGATTACTCATGGCATGACTAAGACAAGTAAAGGCAGACCTTTTACAAGCAAAATGGGACTCCAAAGCCTCCTAACATGGCAGCTAAAACGACTCCAAAGGAGTGTATGCACCAAGGCTCAAATGTAGGCATAAAAGGGCACACCCTCAAGACACAAAAGAGATCATAAATGCAAGCATGTAAACATGATTTAGGGACTGAAATAGCATGGCAAACAACTTCAACTCATTAAAGTGGACCAACTAAGGCATGCTTGTGACTCATATACTTGAGGGCTCAGAAGCCAAAATGCATAGCAACCATATCAAACATGTCAAACATGACCAAATGGATAACCAACAGACTTTAAGCCTGGAAAAATAGTGCTAACATCTTCATGGAACCAAGCCAACACATGCAAAAATCATGGTCTAAACGCAAGGGACATTTCTAGGCCAAATGGAGCAATACAAAGCAAGTACTACAAGCATACAAGGAGGCACAAATCCGGCCAAAAACAGAGGTTACGTATGACCTAAAACATCCAAAAATCTTCTGAAATAAGGCTCAAGATGATCAAACATACATGCTACCTTTCTAGGCCAAAATGTAAGGAAACAAGACAATGAAGGGAGAGGGGTGTCCCTCCCCTATGCAAGACTTCAAACCACCTTTTTTAATACTGAAAATCAACTAGTTTTCAGTGATGAAAAGACCAACACACTCAAGCAAACAAGGCCTCTCAAAAGAGGCACAAAAGAGGCCAAATAAAGCCTAATGAGGTGAGTTAGCACTCAAAACACAAAATAACCTTAATGAAAGTTCTAAAGCATGAGAATACAAGCCTTTTTCATGTTATACACAAAAGCTAAATCAACAAGAAGATAGGTAAAAGACTATTGCAAGTTTGGGGAATATAAAGCAAGATGCTCACCCTTGAAGAACCTTTGAAGAACAAATGGTCCAGCCCTCTTCTTTTGATCAAAATCAGTCCAAAAACTCAAGAATCAAACCCCCAAGTCCCTCAATCTCAGAGCTAGGTGTAATAGTGTGTGTAATGGTGCAAAAGTAAGGTAAAAACACACTTTTGGGCCAAAAATCACACACAAAGGAGGAGAGAGAGGGAGATATAGAGATAGGATATATCTATATCTCTAAGCTCTGGTTTCTGCTTCTAACTTTCTAACCTAGATCAAAGAGGAAGGCCCTTCCTCTTATAAGACTCCCTCTTGCAAAGCTTATACAACAAGCTTGCTTAGAGGGAGATCCCTCCATAGACGTGTATGGTGGGAGGCAGAGCACAAAATATCTCCATAAAGTGGATGAACAGTGGTCGGCTGCCCAAAAAAGTTATTTCGACAAAAAAGAGTGCCGATCGGCAACAAACTATGCCGACCGGCAATAAAATGTGCCGACCGGCAACAAATAGTGCCGGTGGCAGAAAAAGACCAGCCGGTGGCCTCTGGCCACTGCAGGTGGTGTGTGGGGATGCCTCACAAGGCATTCCCTGCCCTTCCAAGGCAAAGCACAAGTATTCGGTATCAAACCAGACACTAAACGGTCGAGTTCGGAGATCCTGAGGCAGGACGCGCGAGCCGGGACTTCCGGGAACTCCAAACGAACACAAACATGGATAATCACCGAGTGTTCCAAGCGGTGACGTCCAAGTCTCGAGGACGGTAAAAAATGGGGTGTCTACAGTTGCCCCTCTTTGACAGAACTCGAAAGTCATAACAATGACAGGAGTGAATGTCAAAGCCTAGAGACGACCCATTTTTGACAAGGCAGAAGACTCAGACAAACATGCAAGACAAACAAGATATGCGCCCGAAGGCAGGGGCAAAATGCAAGACAATGCACAAAGCCGATCGGCGCATCATACAAAACAGCGCGACGGATTGAATTGCACAAAACAGTGCGACGGTTTGAAATGCCCAAAACAGTGCGACGGTTTGAAATGCCCAAAACAGTGCGACGGTTTGAAATGCCCAAAACAGTGCGACGGTTTGAAATGCCCAAAACAGTGCGACGGTTTGAAATGCCCAAAACAGTGCGACGGTTTGAAATGCCCAAAACAGTGCGACGGTTTGAAATGCCCAAAACAGTGCGACGGTTTGAAATGCCCAAAACAGTGCGACGGTTTGAAATGCCCAAAACAGTGCGACGGTTTGAAATGCCCAAAACAGTGCGACGGTTTGAAATGCCCAAAACAGTGCGACGGTTTGAAATGCCCAAAACAGTGCGACGGTTTGAAATGCACAAAACAGTGCGACGGTTTGAAATGCACAAAACAGTGCGATGCGCAGAACAACGCGAACAATTTTGAAATGCACAAAACAGTGCGATGCGCAGAACAACGCGAACAATTTTGAAATGCACAAAACAGTGCGATGCGCAGAACAACGCGAACAATTTTGAAATGCACAAAACAGTGCGATGCGCAGAACAACGCGAACAATTTTGAAATGCACAAAACAGTGCGATGCGCAGAACAACGCGAACAATTTTGAAATGCACAAAACAGTGCGATGCGCAGAACAACGCGAACAATTTTGAAATGCACAAAACAGTGCGATGCGCAGAACAACGCGAACAATTTTGAAATGCACAAAACAGTGCGATGCGCAGAACAACGCGAACAATTTTGAAATGCACAAAACAGTGCGATGCGCAGAACAACGCGAACAATTTTGAAATGCACAAAACAGTGCGATGCGCAGAACAACGCGAACAATTTTGAAATGCACAAAACAGTGCGATGCGCAGAACAACGCGAACAATTTTGAAATGCACAAAACAGTGCGATGCGCAGAACAACGCGAACAATTTTGAAATGCACAAAACAGTGCGATGCGCAGAACAACGCGAACAATTTTGAAATGCACAAAACAGTGCGATGCGCAGAACAACGCGAACAATTTTGAAATGCACAAAACAGTGCGATGCGCAGAACAACGCGAACAATTTTGAAATGCACAAAACAGTGCGATGCGCAGAACAACGCGAACAATTTTGAAATGCACAAAACAGTGCGATGCGCAGAACAACGCGAACAATTTTGAAATGCACAAAACAGTGCGATGCGCAGAACAACGCGAACAATTTTGAAATGCACAAAACAGTGCGATGCGCAGAACAACGCGAACAATTTTGAAATGCACAAAACAGTGCGAAATGCACAAAACAGTGCGACGATTTGAAATGCACAAAACAGTGCGATACGCTAAATAGCGTGAGTGATATGCGATACACAAGGGGCAACTTTTGGACCTTGTAAAAGTCAAAAGGATACGAAAAGGACACACCTTGTATGAATTGGAGTGCCACGCACGGCAGATGCAGTCCGAAGTCAGAACGGAGGCCGGTTGACCATTGGAGGTACACTTTCTTGCACTTTCTTGAGCCATGAAGACCAAAAACTCCTCATATGGCCTAAACAAGGCTGTGGGAACATCATCGGCCGGGAGGGGAGGCCACCGGTTGTCCACCGGCTGAAGAATAATTCCATCGGCACAAAAAAGTGCCGGCCGGCACAAAACATTGCCGACCGGCAAACAGTTGCTGAATCGGGGCAGTTTTGACAATTCACCACGGGAGTTATAAAATAGGGTTCCAAACCCTAGTGCCTCACTTCCCTACCGCCGAAATCCCTCACACTCTCTGTCCAGAGCGTTTTTCCTTCCCTGTTTCTCCGTTTCTTCGCGTTCTACGCCCGTTTCGTCGTCGGATTCGCGATTTTCATCGCGTTTCGGACATTTTCAACCGATCACATTTTTGTTTCGGTGCCTCGTTTGGCGTTCTCGCCTTTTCGGGGTTTGTTCCCCTTGTTTTCCTCTTCATTCCTGTGCTTTTTCACATTCCGACCTTCCCGGCCATTTCCGACCCTCTCGGGAGTTGACTTTTCGGTTGACTCTTCGTATTCCGGCCCGATTTTCCTTCCTCCGGCCATTTTCTAATCATTTTCGATATGGCGGACGACATTCCACGTGGCGGGACTCCCCCGAACCACGAGATGGATCCCGGGGTCGAGCTCCTAGCATTGAGCGAGCGCCCGTTCGACCCGGCGACCTACCGGCCGGCGATCCATGTTCTGCCCCCCGACGGCCTGTGTCAGTTCCGGAGCTTCGAGAGGCATGTGGTGCCTGAGCTACTACTATGCGAGCCTACCTCCCACCTTTCATTCGGCACTTCCGTGGTAACTCTCTTTCTTCTGCTTTACTTTCCGCAATGTAGGATACAAAACTGTCATAGTTAGTTGTATTCTTTAACTGCTGAAAACTGATATGCTGTAGACTGTAGTTGACTGTAAACATACATACAACTGATATCTGCTTGAGACTGAGACATGCACACACACTGCACTAGCCCCGAATCATTCAGACACACTGCGCACACTGTATTTTACTGCAAACACACCGGTACCCGGTATTTGTCTGAATCTGTTAAATTTGCACACAATGCTATATCTGTTCTGAAACACCCAAACACGCTGACACATCACACGTTGTAGTTCACTGTAAACACACCGGCACCCGGTATTTGTTTAAATCTGACAAACTTGCACACATGCTTCATCTGCTTTTTCAAAACTGCATTTTGAATGTTGTCTTGCAATTGTTAATTTCTGTTTACAGGAGGGTTCCCATACCATTCGCGGGTATGGGAATACTGGCGCTCGGGAGTGGTACGATGAGCTCCCCGACGCAGTCCGACGCATCGTGGATCGAGCGGGTTTCGGCGCCTTCTGCCGAGGACTCTCCAGGCTCTCTACATGCAGGCCTCTCCTTGCCGCTTTGGCTGAGAGGTGGTGGGACACCACGGATTCTTTTCACTTTTCTACTGCAGGGGACATGACGATGACCCCTTACGATTTCTCGATGCTTACCGGCATCGGGGTAGGGGGGAATCCGATCCCTTTCGATATCGACATGGATGAGTGGACCGCCGCTCAGGTCCATCTACTGGGAGAGGCCCCACCTCTTGCTCGTCCAGGCTTCGTTCGATACTCCTGGTTCGAGGTACAGTTTCGGGTCCAGCCCGTGTTGGAGGAGGAGGCGCAGATGACCTAGGAGGACGTGGAGAGGTATGCTCGCGGCTTCCTCATGTTCCTGTTCGGGACTACCATCTTCGCCGATCGGGCGAACACCGTGCCTCTCTGTCTTCTCAGCGCACTGGTGGATGTCCGGGACATCCTGCATTATGATTGGGGTGGCGCTGCTCTGGCTACCCTTTATGGGTATATGAGCTCGGCTTCGCGCTGCAGCGGCCAGTTGCTCGAAGGCTACTGGCGGGCTTAGGAGGTACATTTCTTCTCCGCTTTTTCATTTCTGTCTCGTACTTTCTGTACTCTGTACACTGCACACACTGTAGTCTGCTTTACACTTGCTGTATACTATACACACGGCACACACATACATTTTGCTTTACACTGACTGCACACGGCTCACACTGTACACTGTAGCACATTACACTGCGCAGACACACGACTTCGTTGCCAGTTTCTGACTTTATTCTGTGATATTCTGCTTTTTTCTGATAAATGCACTGGTATTTACTTGCAGCCCTGATCGGGTTACGCCTACTTTTCCTAGCTTGCCCTGTGCCAGTGCGGAGACTCCATCTGCGCCGTCCCGTTTCAGTCGTTTCGACGGAGATCATCCCGGCGACCACGGGAGACATTCGACTTCTTCCGCCGCATACTTCGATACCATTACCCCTGCCGAAGGTATGTTTTACTTACAGTTATTTAAGCTTTTGCTTTTCCACTGTATATTTCCAAAACAGTAGATAACAAACGGTCTTCCACTTTCAGATCACATGGCGGGCCGTGGGCTCCCTTAATGCCGGGCGGCGATGATGAGCGGATCGGTTCGGCTGCGTGCTCGGTAGAGTCACTCGCATTGATCCAGGATCCTGCTTGAGGGCCTGGTCTGTCGGGCTTGGTACCTGGCAGGAGCGTTTCCTACGCCAGACCCTGGGGTTACGGCTGACAGATAGTCCCGGTTCACCCTCCTGCGATATGAGGAAAAGAGACCCGAGAGGACTCACAGCGAGCAGATGCGATGGGGACTTTACAACCATTGGCTGGGAGGAGGCCGGCTTCCGAGGCGCCGGCGACTATCAGGAGTACGTGCGGACGTACCTGATGCGCCCCCTGAGCGGCCGTCGAGCAGAGGGGGCCAGGCCTGTGGGATCGGCGGCTGGGGCCGGAGCGGGAGTTGGAGTAGGGGCTGCGAGGAGGGCCCGAGTCCGTGGCAGGGGCGGAGTGCAGGGAGGACGGGGGACTGGCTGGCCCGCCCTGCCTGCTGTACTGACTTTCTAGGGGTAGGGTGGGTCGACTTATCAGATCCCCTTCGCCCCTCCACCGGCTGGTCACGAGCTCATCGGCGTCGCCGATTTACCTCCGGTATGTATTACTGCATTTTTGTATAGTCATTCTATTTTAGTTTACTTGGTATTCCACAAAATACTAATGCATCTGACACTTTTGCAGGCTTCTTCTGGGTATACCCGTCAGTCGTTGGCGATGAATGCCTCGATGATGGGGATGCTTCAGTGGACATTTGACCTCCTAGCCCTCTACAGCATACCGGTATGTCCTTGTGACACTGGCCTCAAACCATTCATACATTGCTTCACATAGTCTGATGCACGGCACAACACCCGATACACTGATCTCACAGCATCTGATACACTGCATACACTGCATTCTACACTGTACCCTACACTGATAAACTGCTCACGGCATTTTCATACTGTACTCATGCATTGCATCCTGCACTGATAAACTGCTCACGGCATACACACACTGTACGCATACGCTGCATTCTGCACTGATAAACTGCTCACGGCATTCATACACCGTACTCTGCAATGCATCCTGCACTGATAAACTGCTCACGGCATTCATACACCGTACTCTGCATTGCATTCTGCACTGATAAACTACTCACGACATTTTCATACTGTACTCATATACTGCATTCTGCACTGATAAACTGCTCACGGCATTCATACACCGTACTCTGCATTGCATTCTGCACTGATAAATTGTCCACAGTATATTGATGCATTTCCTTTTTGTGTACTTTTTCAGCCTCTTTTCCAGATTCCCATGGAAGGAGGTGCTCCAGCTGGACCTTCTGTCCCGGCTCGAGGGAGAGATGAGGAGGGCCGAGTATTTCCCCGCTCCAAGGCGGGGCGCGCTCATGTCGGGAGCAGCTCGCGAGCTCCAATCTCGGATGATGATGATGACGAGGAGTCAGAGGTAGAGGCAGAGGCGGAGTCCGAGTCATCGGAGGAGGAGACCGGAGGCGGTTCTAGCTCGGGCTCTGACGACGATGCTGATGATGCCCCTGGACCCTCGTCCAGGAAGAGGACCAGGACAGACTGACGGCCCTTGGAGTGCTCGACACAGATGCGGATTTTTGTCATTTTTCTTTTCTTTCTTGTACTTTTGCTTTTTTCCTGTCGGTAGATTGATTACCTTGTACTGCCGCAGGCAGATTTTATTTTCCTCAGAACTTTGTACTTGAAAAAGATTATGAAATGAACAGATCTTTGCTTAAAAAGTGTTACATTTACATATCTCATGTATTGCATCACATTCCACCATGTTACACCTCAATGTAAACGAAATTGATTGGTTATCTGAAAATTGAACACTTGCACTTGTAATAATCAGATAACTAAACAGCCAACAGCAAAATAACCCAAGCAACCCACTGCCTGATTCTTGGACACACAACCCTTACACTGTTGGGGATTAATCTGCATACAGCCCATAACACAGCATTCGGTTCATTCTGCACATAGCACACCCCGAACAAACAGCCCAATCTGTCAAGACGGAGCTCAAAGATGGAACCAGTTGGAGTCGAAACACGTTCAAATGTAGAGAATGGCACAGCATTCTGAGTGTAAATGATTTTTGAAATCGAATGAGGGTTTTTCTTCTGCTTTATCTGATAAATGCACTGGTATTTACCTTGCAGTTGTGGGTTTACGCCTACTTTCCTAGGCTTACCCCCGTACCAGTCACAGAGACCCCTCTGGTTGTCCCCTTTTC